>JAQQSZ010015101.1:0-11360 GCA_028646595.1 Phalanger gymnotis
CCAGTTACTGCTTTCCAGTCACCATCTTGGCTCCGCCCCCCCCCCCACGATTCAGTCTTAAGAAGAAGAAAAATAGATTCTTGAAATTAGGACAAACCTTAGAATATCATACTATTAGCACATACATTCTAGAATGTTAGAATTAGTGACAACCTTAGAATGTCTGGTATTTATTGGCTCTGGAGTGGGACAACCCTTAAAAGTCATCTAGTTAAAGTTAACCTCAGTTCCCTTGCAAATGAGAAAACTGAGTGCTAAAGGTAGGAATAGACTGCCTAAGGTCACATAGAGACTTGGTGGCATGCTCAGGAATGTATTATAAGTGTTCTTATTTATGAGGCAACTAGGTGGTATAGTGGCTAAAGCACAGGGCCTCGAGGCAGGAAGATCTGAGTTCAAATCTGGTCTCACACACTCACTATGTGGCCCTGGACTTAACTCTGTTTACTAGGTAAACCCCAAATAGGGTCACAAAGAGTTTGACATGATTGAACGACTCCCTATTTATAGTACAGCATTATTTCATTGTACTAATCTATAATGTGGGAATGATAATACCTGTGGTACCTACCTCATAATGCTGTTACGTCTGTTATTAAGTGTGACCCCAGCAGGGGTGAGGAACCTGATGCCTCAAGGCCACATGTGGCCTTCTACATCCTTAACTGCAGCCCTTTGACTGAATTGAAACTTCACGAAACAAATCCTTTAATTAAGGAAATTTGTTCTGTGAAATTTGTTCAGTCAAAGGGCCGCACTTGAGGACCTAGAGAGCTGTATGTGGGCTTAAGGCTGCAGGTTCCCTACCACTGTGCCTAGGTCATTGATCTAGAGCTGAAAGACACCTTAGAAATCATGTAGTCTACAGGCAGCTAGTTGGCATAATACATAGATCATTGGCCATGAAGTCAAGAGGACCTGAGTTCAAATCCAGCCTCAGACACTTAGTGTGTGACCCTGAGAAAATCACTTAGCCCCGATTGCCCCAAAGAAAAAATGTCACCTAGTCCAATATTCATCATTTTACAGATGAACAAACTGAGGCCCTCAGGGGATAAGTGACTTACTTGCCCCAATATTAAGTATGTGGTAAGTGAGATTCTAACCCAGGTCCTATGAGCCAAGTTCAGTGTCCTTTACAATGTAACCCATGGTATATGTGTATGTGTGTGTGTGTATATATATATATATATATATATATATATATATATATATATATATATATAATATATATTTGTGTGTGTATATACATATATACATATATACAAATATATATATATATATATAATTTTACAAATTTAGAGATCTATAGGAATTTAGTGGATTTTTTAAAAAAATGTTTTCTTGTCCTCCCTTTGATATATGTGTGTGCGTGCCTACGTGTGTGTGTGTGTGTGCTATATTTGCCATACAGTATTCTCAGTGAGTTTCCATTTGGCAGTTTTCAAGTAGGAGGGGAGGAGGGACCTAGCTCCCTATAGAAAGGAAATGAATCAGAGCCTATTGAATTGGCTCACATGAGATGAACAATCTTCACACAATTGGATTATTAACCTAGAGAACCTGAGTAGGAATAAGAACTGAAGAAGTAAATAGTTGAAGGAGAATAAATTACAGGGGAATCTAAAATGCAGTCCCACCTGACAGTGGTTTCACAGATCCCAAAGGTTGCAAAAACCACATTCTTGATATGAGAACAAGCTTCCTTTCAGGAATTCAGCCCTTTGCCTCTCATTTGTTGAGGCTCAGATCCAACCACAGAGGTTCAGTGACTTGACCAGAATCACATAGTAGCCAAATTAAAATGCATATACTGTGCATTGCTAACCCACTTTACAATCTTTTACTAAGCCTGGAATCATAGAAAGGATATTAGAACAGACCAGCAAAGGACATTACAGCTGAAAGTAGCTTTAGCAGGCAGAACATAGAAAGTCAGAACTAAAAGGAGCCCCAGAGTATTGAATCATCAGTGTTAGGTCTAAGTCAGCACAGGGTCATAGCTGAAGAGCTGAAATCAATCAGTTAATTTACTAAGTACCTACTGTGTGCCAGGCACTGGACTTGGGTTCTGGGAATACAAATTCAAAGAATGAAACAATCCCAACTCCTAAAGGGCTAGCATTCTAACAGAGGGAGAAGAACAGAGTTCAAATCCTACTTCAGCCTCTTACTGCCTATGTGACTTTTGACGAATTGCTTGTCCTCTTTGGGACTCAATTTCCTCATCCCTCAAATGAGATGGTTTGACTAAATAAACTATAAGGTCCCTTCAACTCTAAACCCTATGATCCTATAAGTCTTGAGGACAAACTATTCTATCTCTAGAGATTTTTAATGACTTGCCCAAGGTCACACAGGAAAATCTTGGCTGCAAATATGTCAACAAGAGTGGAAGGCAGGGAGAAGGAATTCATTTTTCTACTATAAAAGTTACAAAGAGACATGATTCACTATACAAATAACTAGCTTTCTGACGTACCCTGCATCTTGCTTCCTAATCTGAGTGACCTCCTGGCCTCAATCTCTGCTCCGTCTATTTCCCACTTCTGTCCTAACCTTTTGGTTTTCAGTATTGAGAAAATCTAGGTATTGGCCTGGCGTGGCCTTCTGGTTTTCCTTTATACAAGTCATGCTTCAGACCTGGCCATCAATCCACTAAAGGGAATTGTTCTTCCCAATTCCAACTACACTTGTGTATGTCCTGTGCCAGAAACCACAAGCGGCTAAGTGGTTCAGTGGATACAGTGAGGGTCCTGGAGTCAGGAAGACTCTTCACCCTGAGTTCAAATCCAGACTCAGACATTTACTAGCTGTGTGACTCTGGGCAAGTCACTGAACCCTGTTTGGCTCAGTTCCTCATCTGTCAAATGAGCTGGAGAAGGAAATGGAAAACCTATCTAGTATCTGCCAAGAAAACTCCAAATGGAGTCACAAAGAGTTGGACAAGACTTAAAAATGACTGGAAAAAAAACAACAAAGAAACCCCAAATCTCTCAGAAGGTTATGATGGTGAGTGAGACCACTTGCCATTTTGGATTTTTTTTGGGGGGGGTGATTGTTTCTTTATGTATATGTGGCTTTCTGTTTATTTGTTTGAATGAATACGTATCAGGTGCCAGGGAAGCAGGACCAGATACCAGTAATTTTTAAAATGTGAGCAGTGGGAGAGGGAAGAGGGAGCCATTTATTTTGTTCCAACAGTAAAGGAGATGAGGTTCTTGAAAGCAGACAGATATAATCTGAAGTGCAAATGAGAGTCAGATCCCAGACTATGGGGAGTTCATTGTCTAAACATTGAACTTGAATGTGAGAAATAGTTGCCACTCAGAGTTCAAAAGCCAAATCTGCCAAAAGTTAGAAAGTCAAAATGCTAGGAGTGTAAGGCAGTAATATTTGGTCTGAATGCCAAATGTTCTCCAGAGGCTTAGATCATTTTATTCCGGATACATCTGGACTTTGGCCTGTGTGGTCGCAAGTGGGCTCTGCTGTCTTGAGCTGACACAAGTTTCTCCCCATTCCAATCCATCCTTCACTCAACTGTCAAATTGATCTTCCTAAAGGACAAGATGAACCAGGTCACCCCCCACCCCATTCAATGACCTCCAGTGGCTCCCTTTCACACACTCCAGGATCAAATATAAAACCCTGTGTGGTGTTCATAACCTGGCCCCCTCCTGCCTTTCTGGTTTTATTACACCTTTCTCCCCCTCATATAGTCTGCTATCCAGTGACGCTGGACTCCCTGCTATTCCTCAAATAAGACACTCCATTTCCCAAATCAAGGCATTTTCAATGACCATCTCTCATGCCTGGAATGTTGTCCTTCCTTATCTTCACCCCCTGGCTTCCTTGAAATATCAGATAAAATCCCACCTTCCAAAAGAAGCCTTTTTTGGGTTAAGGCTAGTGCTTTCCCTCTGAGATTATCTCCAATTTATCCTAAATGTATCTTGTTTGTAGAGAGTTTGCATTTGTCTCCCTCATTAGACTGTGACCACTTTGAGATTAGTGACTTTTCTTACCTTTCTTTTGAATTCCCAACTCTCATCATAGTGCCTGGCACATCCTAAGTATCTTAAAACGCTTGTTGACTGACTTAGCCACTCTCCCCTCTGCATACAGGCCTATATATTCACTCCGCCCTCTCCTCCCCTCCTCCTTCTCTTTCTTCTACCCTCACTCGCCTGAATACAGTAAGCAAGAGTAGGTACAATACATGGAATTTTACCTATTGATGGAAACAGCCTTGACAGAGAAATCAGGATATTTGGGCTCTAGCCCTGGCTGTGCAGCTCCTTATATGTCAAGACAAATCACTTCTCTTGGTCTCAATTTCCTCACCTGTAAAATGAGTATGATAATAAATGACCACCTGCCTTAAACAACTGGGAGAATCAATGTGAATTTGTGAGTTATGAATGTGAAATGTGAAAATATCTTACGAAAATGACTTGAAACTATACTTCCCCCATAAAACAGCTATGATGAATTATTGTTGTACAAATAAGGTCTCACCCTAACTAAGCAAAAACCATATTAGGAGCCCTTGGCTCAGAAATGTTTCCTATAGAGCAACAAGGTGTTTGGAGGAAGAAGCCAAACCATGTGGTTATTAAAGATATAACACACAGGAAAACTACTACACCACCAGTTTTTCTTGCAGCCCTCGTGAGGTTTCTCTAGGGTGGGTCAAAGAAAATGAACAGCCTTGGCTACAGTAAGGTAATGCCAGTGGCTCTCTCCCTGCCTCAGTCAGCAGCAGGGGTCACCTGCAAGCCTCTGACCTCTTTCCAACTATGTTTGACATCTGTAATTCTCTGGCTACCCATATATAGTAGATAGTATGAAACATCAGAGGACATAGTCTCTGTCCTGGGGTTGGAGCTCACTGTAGTCTCTTCCACATGAATTATGACTTAAAGTAGGCAGGGACTGAATCATAATAGAGCTGGGAGGAACCTTAGATGTCACTGAATCTAACCCTCTCTAATAATAGCTAACATTTAGGTAGCATTTCAAGGTTTGAAAAGTGCTTTGTAGATATTATCTCATTTGATCCCAACAAGGATATTAAGGCTGAGAAAGGATGAGTGACTTCACCATTCACACAAATGTTCAGTGACAGAACAGGGCTTTAAACTCAAGTCCCCTGACTTTGCATCCAATACTCTTTCCTCTTGACACAGTTCTTCCCCAGTTCTAAGGCCTCTTTCCACTCCTTTAAATCCTTACTTCCAAAGTGCTGACCTTCCTAAATCTGGCCAGCTCCCTGACTTTCCCACCATGATTATCCTGACTGCATTTCTGCCTCATCCAGGGCTGTTTACATCTCAGTATATGAACTTTCTAACAATTAGAGCCCCAGGCCTTCACAGCAATTATGGGGATTTAAAGAGGTTTCACAGAAGCATCATACAATTTAGCAATGCATAAAGCAGTAGGTTTTGTATTATTACACATTGTAAGTCACATCTTGGGAAGCTCATGACAAAGCAAAACTCTTGGGAGCAAGAGCATAGAGGAGAAGGGGCATGGAGGATGGAAGATACAACTAGGTTAATCTCCAGAATCTTGAGTGCAACCTCCGCTCCCACAGTAATGCTCTTCAGCTGGATCCCCTCCCCTCTGCCACCTCTTACCTTTCCTGGTCTCAGCCTTTTCCCTCTGATCCTCTCCCATTCTTCCTCATCCTCCACTGTTGGGGGTGGGGGAGCAGAAAGGAGATGATACCAACACCCTTTTAGTTCAGGTTTGATGTTATGATGAAATGAAGTACATATGGATCATTGATCAGTTAACAAAATGAGATTGAATTGGCCCTAACAGAAGAAGGCTGTGTAACAAACATTGAGCAGCACCCAACTTATATACACTTGGTTCCCTCTCCTCCATATTGAAACACATATGCTTAGTAGGGCAGGGTGTTGTCTTGGTCTTGAGACATCCACCTAGAAAAAATTGCCCCAAACTCACATGGGGATGAGACTATTAATGCCTTTAGATGATTTGGAAACCACATCAGCATAGCCACAGGCCACCAGGAAGGCAAATCAATAGAGAAAACATTCGAGACTTTCTCCATCCTGGACATAATCCTAAGACATTCTGAGGGACAAGGGGAACCCTGGTAAATAATGGTCCTATCATACCCACCAATGCAAACCTTGCTCATATCCTATAAGAATCATTATCCCTTCACTGTCTACTCATGAGCTTGGCACAGTTCATCTATTCCCTTCTTCCCCCACCTCCTCACTCTCCATTTATCCTTCCTTTTCTTTGGCAACACCAAACAAGCAAATGACATTGATTCATCAGCAAGGTTTGGGGGGCCAGAAGGAGGGAAAGAGGGAAATTGGGGGAGAGGCATCATGAATGGAGGTTAGGGTGGGGGGAGTGTCAGGAGATTTAGTCCATGATGCTTTAGTTCAGCTTTTCTACCTTGGCTTGCCATACTTTCGTTTCCAATTAGAGCTTGCTCTCTTTGTGTCCTTTTTATTACTCAATAATCTGTATTTGTTCTTTTACTCTATAGGTTAGTCTTTAAAAAATTAATAATAACCTCTAAACATGGGATAATTTAAGACTCCAATGTAATGAATATTTCCTGAAGTGGATTAAAACGAGCTCCTTCTCTTCAGGCATATTGGACGCTTAGGTCACAATCACATTCCCACTAGGATGATTCCCTGGGGTAGCCAAAGGTCAGTGATATTTGGGGGAAGGGGTAGAGGGCAAAGGTGGGAGGGAATTAGGCCTTACTCAGATTTGACAAAACTCATTGGTTTCATGTCTGTAATGTCACAGACAGGGGCCAGATATTGGCTAATGTCAGAGTCCAGACAGAATAAGTAGCAATATAATTTGGGTTACATAAGTTTCCAGAAAATCAGGAAGAGGGTGTTAGACAAGATGGGGAGAGAAGCACAATGTCCAAAGCGGAGGTAACCTGCTCTGAATGAGCTTTACGGGTCTTAAAGAGCCCCATAGACTCTATATTACTGGAGACCAAACATGCCACCCTTTCATCAAGCTGATTATGGCTTAGGAAAACAATCAGAAAATGGGCAACAAGTTCTTAGTATAGGTCCAAGGCCTCTGAGTAAGTTCTGGGATTGTACATCATTACCATAATTTCCATTGCACACAACAATATACAACTAGATAGGCAGACACTCAGCTGCTACCCAGTGGAATTAGACTTAATCATAAAGAGTAACATCAGCAGAAAATGCTACAAGCATTTAGGTTTTTGTTGGCAGACTGCTAGTCTTAAGTTGAGGAAAACCAGAGTTCTAATCTTACATCATGTGCTTACCCATCGTAGGCCCTGGGCAAGACTCCTAAAAGCTTTCAGTCTTTTTTTTTATCAACCGTAAAAGTGGATAATAATATTGCTTACCTCACAGGGCTGTTGTGAGGGTCAAATGAGACAATACAGATAAAAGATTTTGAAAAGTTCAAACTGCTATATAAATGGATACCATATAATATTATTAATAAATCTCAGAAACAGGATGAGGTTGAACACTGAATCTTAAAGCAGAGGGGTTGAGTTATAATATTTTAATTGTTCATGGGATCATAAGTTGGAGCGAGGGATCAGTTTACCTTCTTTTGAACCACCATAATCATCTTCCACTACTTTTGAAGGCTGGGACATAGGAAGTCTTTAAAAAAAAATGTTTGTTTCTTTTTTTTTCTACTTAATAGCATTTTAAATTTTCCAATTACATGTAAGGACAGTTTTCAACATTCACTTTTATAAAATTTTGAGTTTGAATTTTTTTCTTCTTCATCTCCCCCCTCCCCAAGATGTCAAGCAATCTGATATAGTCGATACATGTACAATCATATTAAATATATTTCCACATTAGTGAAAGAGAAATCAGAACAAAATGGAAAAACTGTGGCAAAGGGGAAAAAAGAGAGAGAAAATAGTATGCTTCAATCTTCAATCAGATTTCAGATTTCTTTCTCTGGATGTGGATAGTATTTTTTATCTTGAGTCTTTCGAATTGTCTTAGATTATTGTATTGCTGAGAAGAGCTATGTCTATTAAAATCGATCATCCCATAATGTTACTGTTACTATGTACAATGTTCTCCTGGTTCTGCTCACTTTACTCAACATCAGTTTATGTAAGTCTTTTCAGGTTTTTCTAAAATTCACCCGCTCATCATTGTAGCAACATTCAGCTAGCAGCTACTATGGCTGTGTAGAACCGCTAACACAGGTTCTTTGATCTGCTTTACTAAGGAAAGCAACATTAATGAGTTAACAATCTTACTTTAATCCAATATACAAATATAACTCAGTTCAGGAGGAAAAGCCAGCAACCTGAACTTCTGAGCAAATATAAACAAATTACAAACATACACAATATAAACAGACCAAATCACAATTCATAGTTACCAGAAAAGCATCGACATCTGGGTTTACAAACCAGGGACTCTTAAAACGGCTGCCCAGAGGCCCACTCCAATCTTCCAGTGACTGAGAGCCCCAAGGGAGAACACCAACCTCTGGGTTTATATATCTTGTTCAGGGTCAAAGGGGGTCACAATGTGCAACTCGCCCTCTCACCTTCATGACCTAGAAGCATCACAAACCTGGGACTCACACCCATGTGGCCTAAAAGCCTCTGGAGTCACAAACATATCACTCAAACCCATGCAAACCAGGCTTTCCCTTGAGGTAAGGAGGTCATCAAAAACTCCTAATTTAATCAAAGAAACAAACACCAGACTCATCAAGTGCACTTGATTAAATAAGTGCTAAAAGAGAAAATAGGTAGTCCCACCTTGATTACCAATACAATCATTTCTTATAGAACAATAGTATTACATTACATTTATATACCACATCTTGTTCAGCCATTGCCCAATTGATGGGTACTCCCTCAATTTCAATTTTTTGTCACTACAAAAATTGCTGCTACAAATATTTTTGTATATGTGGGTCCTTTTCCCTTTTCATGATCTTTTTGGGATACAGACCTAGTAGTGGTAGTCCTATATCAAAGTCCCATATCAAAGAGTATGGACAATTTAATAGACCTAAATTGTTCTCTAGAATGATTGGATCAGTTCACACCTCCACCAACAATGCATTAGTGTTCCAATAGTCCCACATCTTCTCCAACATACATCATTTCCCTTTTTTGTCACATTATCCAATCTGACAGATGTGAGGTGGTACCTCAGAGTTGTTTTAATCTGCATTTCTCTAATCAATAGTGATTTAGAGTGTTTTTATATGACTACTGATAGCTTTTATCTTCCTCTGAAAACTGCCTGTTTGTATGCTTTGATCATTTATCAATTGGGGAATGATTTGCATTCTTATAAATTTGACTCCGTTTTCTATATATTTTAGAAAGTAGGCCTTTAGCTCTTTGGTGAAGGTATCACTGCTGTACCAGCATGGAGTTGGCAGTCCCTGCCTCTCCTCCTCCTGACTCACCACTGTTGGCTCTCACCGAGGAATAATTCGGTCAGGAAGCCGCTCCACTGTCATGGCATTCAAAGACACCGGCAAGACCCTTGTGTAACCCAAAGTGGCCATTCACCGGATCCTCATCACCCTCACCAGCTGCAATGTGAAATCACTCGAGAAAGTGTGTGCTGACCTAATTAGAGAGGCCAAAGAAAAGAACTTGAAAGTGAAGGGACCTGTTTGAATGCCCACTAAGACACTTCGGATCACAACTAGAAAAAATCCTTGCAGTAAAGGTTCAAAGACTTGAGATCGGTTCTAGATGAGAATCCACAAACGCCTTATTGATTTGCACAGTTCTTCTGAAATTGTTAAACAGATCATTTCTATCAGCATTGAGCCAAGTGTAGAAGTTGAAGTCACCATTGCAGATGCCTAACCAGTTGTCTCTTTTAATAAATTGATTGCAACTATTGAAAAAAAGAAAAGAAAATAGGCCTTTATCAGAAACACAGCTGTAAAAATTATTTCCCAATTTTCTACTCACCTTCTAATCTTGGTTGCATTGGCTTTGCTTGTGCAAAAACTTTCAAATTTATTATAGTCAAATTATCCATTTTACATTTCATAATATTCTCTTTCTCTTGTGTGGTCATACATTTTTCCCTTCTCCATAGATCTGAAAGGTAAACTATTCCGTGCTCTCCTAATTTGCTTACAGTATCACCCTTAATGTCTAAATCATGTTCCCATATTAACCTTATTTTGGTATAGGGTGTAAGCTATTGGTCTATGCCTAGTTTCTGCCACACTATTTTCTAGTTTTCCTAACAGTTTTTGTCAAATATTGAGTTCTTATCCCAGAAGCTGGAATCTCTAGGTTTATGAAATAGTAGATTACTATAGTCATTGACTACTGCATCTTCTGTATCTAACCTATTTTACTAAACCACTACCAGTACTAAATAGATTTGATGATTGCTGCTTTATAATAAAGTTTTATATGTGGTACAATTAGGATACATTCCTTTGCATTTTTTTCATTAATTCTCTTGACATTTTGGACTTTTTGTTCTTCCAGATGAATTTTGTTATTATTTGTTTTGTTCTATAAAATATTTTTATAGTTCAATTAGTATGGCACTGAATAAGTAAATTAATTTAGGTAGAATTGTCATTTTATTACATTAGCTCAGCATACCCATAAGCAAATGATATTTTTCCAATTATTTAGATCTGACTTTATTTGTGTGAACAGTGTTTCATAATTGTGTTGATATAGGTCCTGGGTTTGTCTTGGCAGGTAGACTCCTAAATAGTTTATATTGTTTATAGTTACATTAAATGAAAATTTCTCTTTCCATCTCTTGGTGCTGGGCTTTTTTACAGAAATGGCAGTGATTTATATGGGTTTATTTTATATCCTGCAACTTTGCTAAAGTTGTTAACTATTTCCAGTAGCTTTTTAGTTGGTTCTCTAAGTATACCATTATATCATCTGCAAAGAGTGATAGCTTTATTTCTTCTTTGCCTGTTCTAACTTCTTCAATTTCTTTTTCTTCTCTCATTGCTAAAGCTAACATTTCTAACAAAATACTGAATAATAGTGGTAATAATAGACATCCTTGTTTCACCCTGGTCTTATTCGGAAAGCTTCTGGTTTATCCCAACTATATATAATGATGGCTGGTGGTTTTAGATAAATGCTACTTGTCACTTTAAGAAAAGTCCCATTTATTCCTATGCTCTCTAGTGTTCTTAATAGGAATGAGTGCTGTATTTTGTCTTCTTCAGTATATTTTTCAGTATTTTTTTGAGTCTCTTTTAGCAAGTCATTGACTTGTTTTTCATGGTTTTCTCTCATCCTTCTCATTTCTCTTCCCAATTTTTCCTCTACTTCTCTAACTTGCCTTTCTAAA
>JAQQSZ010015102.1:0-11360 GCA_028646595.1 Phalanger gymnotis
ACTGCCAAGTATTCCTAAGGAAAAGCCCAGAGCTAGGAAGAAACTTCAAAAAGCATACAAAGGAATTGAAGGAAACATAAGGTACATGCAACTGAATAATCAGAAGGAATTATACGAACACGAAGCTTACCTTCTAACAGAGAGAGAAGAAACAAGTGTCCCCTCAAAACACTCATTTCATCAGGGATCAGAGAGGGAGTGGGAATCTGGGAGAGGGAGCCAGTGAATCTGGGAGTGGTTTCATTATACTCTTAAAAGAAGAAAGAAAAGGGGAGAAAAGGGGAACTTGTCACACAACTGCCAAAGTGATTTTCCTAAAGCATAGATCTGATCATGACATTTCCTAACTCTGTGAACTGCAGTGGCTCCCTGTTACTGCTAGAATCTAATGAAACTCCTATTTGCCATTTAAAGTCTTTCACAATCTGGCTCCAAACTGTTTTTGTAGCCTCACCGTATACTACTTCCATTGCCATACTCCACAGGTCAGTCAAACTAAAAGATATTTTTCCCATCTCTACGCTTTTGCATTGGCTGTTCACCATACCTCAAATGCACTTGTCTTCTCACTTTTACCTCTTACAAACCCTAATTTCCTTTAAGACTCAGCTAGCATAAGCTTCTACATGAAGCCTTTCCCCATAGTTCCAACCTCTAGTACTTGTCTTCCTAAAGTACTGTGTATTTAATTTGCATGTATCATGTATGTGATTATTGCCACCTATTCTCTTTGGAAGATTAACCCCGTCAGCTCTGGAACTTCCACCATGGACTCCCAGCTGCCCTTATTGGTGAGTATCACATGTTCTACTATATTTGACTGACCCCAGTGATTCTTCACACTCCACTCCCATCATCTTCTTGCCTTCTGCCCTGCCAGCAGGCACATCTTTATCTTAGTCCTCTTTTCGCTATTATCCTCATCTGGAATAGTATGTAAATCCACATTACTATTGCTACTAGAAAGGGACTGTCAATTAACTTCCTTATGATATTACTCACTATTACTAAGAGTTTCCAAACCACATCACCCCTCCCAGGCCATCACCATCATGTACATGTTATCTCCCCTTACTAGAACACAAGCTCCTTGAGGGAAGGAACTAGCTTTGGTTTTGTTTGTATCCCTAGAAGTTAGCACAGTGTTTGGTAAGTGCTTAAGAAATTGTTTCTCCTGATAAAATGAAAAATGTTTGAGGGTGGGAACTATATTAAATTTGTCTTTGAATCCCTGGTGTCTAGAATAGTTCTTGACACATAGTAGGTACTTGGTGCTTGCTGGTTTATTGATAGATAGTTAGGGAGACCATCCAAACTGACTGCATCACAGATCCATGAGTATCTGAAATACCACCCTGCTTGGCTTTAACATATACACTTAACTGAATCCTTGAATTTATGAAACAAGCCACGGAAAGAAAAAAATATTTATCTAAAAAATATATGAGGAGAGAGATGCAATACATACACAATTGTATGTTAAATTCTAGATTCAAATTTTGGAAAAATGCAAATATTTTACTGTGAATTATTTATTTGACAATAGCTACTGATGACAAAAAAAAAATCTCCAAAAATCTTTGTCCCTTCTCCTCAAAGTTACATACATCAATATTTTCTCTACAGAGTTCTTCACTGGTTATGGTTGGCTAAGTGGTAATTGTTAAACTTAAAGATGTTATGTATTTTTCTTTTACAAAAAAAGGTCAAATTTATTGACCTTTTCTGTGATAACAAATGGCCATCAGTAGAAAGCTAACTAGCAGATTAAAAAAAGACACACACACACACATACATTTAATCTGTATCTTCAGGGTCAGTCAGTCAATAAATACTTATTGAGCATCTACCATATGCCACACATTGGTAAAGGTGACTTTAAAACTTTTTATTTTTATAAATTTCCCAATATCCACTTCTTCTGCCCCCAACACTTGAGAGGCATCCCTTATAAGAATAAAAAAGAGTTTTTTTAAAAAGTGGCTCAGGAAAACCAACCAACGATCAATTAAGTTCAATACTATATTCAATTCTATCTTCATAAACACTTACCTCTGCAGAGTGCATTCTTACTTTCTTCTTCAGGACCAAGTTTGATCATGTAATTACACAGCATTCAGTTTCAGTTTTGTTGTAATTGTTGTAATGTTTTCCATTTACATTTTTGTAGTCATTGTGTATATTGTTTTCCTAGTTCTGCATGCTTCACTTTGAATCAATTACCATGTCTACCTGTATTCTTTTTTTTGAGATACCTATATTCTTAATATTCATTATTTCTTATGGCTAAATAACATTCACATAATACAATCTATTAGGCATTCCCCAACGGATAGGCATTTATTTTGTTTTCCGTTCTTGGCTACTCCAAGAAGTGCTGTTACAAATATTTTAATGTACAATGGACATTCCTTTCTATCTTTGATCTCCTTGGGGTATATGTCCAGCAATATAATCTCTGGATCAAAGTGTATTGATAGTTTGGTCACAATCTCAGTGTAATTCCGGTTTGCTTTCCAGAATAGAGAGACCAACTCATAGCACCACCAACAGTGGCATTTGAATGCCTATTTTCTATAACTTTTCCTACACCGACTAGTCCCATTTTTTGTCATCTTTGCCAATTTTCTGGGTATAAGGTGAAATCTACAAGTTGTCTTGATATGATTCCTCTTATTGGTAATTTGGGACAATCTTTCACATGATTGTTAATAATTCTCAATTCTTTTGAGAACAATTTGTTTATCTCCTTCAACCACGTGTCTACTGAGATATGACTTTTGGTGTTATATATTTGTGTTAGTTTCATACATGTATTGGATATCAAAGGGACATTTTAACAATTTGTGAAGAAATGAATGCTTTTTGAAAGATATCTGTGCTATGGAGAGACATTTTAAAAATGGATATACCAGAATATTTACAGCAGTCTTTTTTTGTGATAGCAAAGAATTGGAAACAAGGTATATGATTATCAGTGTAGAGTGAAATAAGCAGAGCCAAAAAATAACATTCGCAATCCCTATAAAGTATAGATGTTTGGAAATATGTCTATTGTTATAAGGTTTTGCTGCTGAAAACATACGTCTCCTATAAAACTCATAGCCTCACTTAAATTTGGAAACAAAATTTTCTAACCTATTTAAAATCTTACAGATGAAAAGTGTGAGTTTTGAATGAATTTGTTAGAAATCTAAAAAACACCTTCGAATTAGTTTGTAAGAATAATGGGTTGATGTCAAGAAGGAAAGAAATTTACTAGCCAGACTTCCACAAAATCCTTTGCATAATTGGAGGATGGGATTAAAAAACTATTATCATAATCTAGCACGTACAGCCAATCATATGCTTCTTCTGTTTGGAGCTACATATATTTTTGGGTTATCTTTTTCACTACCACTTACCAAACCAAGAATCAAAATAAAATGAACTTAGAATCATGTATATCAATATAATTTATAAATATGTAAATATAAATATATTGGGCATTCATATGCAAAGTTTTATCTTTTTTTTAGATATACAATTTTAAAAGTCTAGAGACCATGCTCTTGATATAGAATAGTCTGAGTAAAGGAACCAAGGCAGGAAAGTTGAGATATGTCTCACACAGTGTGATATTCACTTTGTGGGCATTGTGTATGATGGTAGTCCCTTGGAGATAAATAGGTATCTACTATTGACAAGACATAAACAATATAACTTAGCTTTGAAGAGATCTCAGTTCAACCTCCAAGCAGACCATTTTCACAGGAAGATTTGATCTCTTTACTACCACAGATTGCCTCTCTAATACTAATCAGACATCCTACCAACCTGTCCTGTTCTTAATATTCATTGTTTCTTATGGTTCAATAACATTTACATACTATAATCCCTTTAGTCATTCCCTAATGGATGGCCATCTATTTTGTCTCCAGTTTTTTGTTACTACAAAAAATGCTGACTCAATCCTGACTCCAGTCTTGGCACTTTATTCATTATGCCACTACTTGCCAAAGGCAGACTAGTCCATTAGGAATTATCTGAAGGTCAATGAAAAAAAAAAAGGCTAACCATTCATTATCACTCAAAAACTTCCATAAAGCATATTGCCCATTGACTCCTTTACATTTTGGAGGGGAGTGTATTTTTGTCCCTCAACTTAGTAACAGAATTGTTTATATTGCAGAGTCTAATTGGTAGGGTCACTTGTTACAAGTGATCACGCAACAAAACTATAAATTACAGAATCTTGAGATTGGGAAGGGACCCCAGGAACGATCTAGGTGAATAAATACCTACACCATAATCCCTTCACAACATGTTCCCCAAGTCTATCAACTATGGCTTATGCTGACTTTTAAAAGAGTCATCCAACTTCTGTTTGAAGATTCCTAGGGAAGGGTAACCCACTGCCTACAGAGGCAATCCATTTGACTTTTGCATAGCTCTGATTGCTAGGAAGTTTTGTTTGATATCAATTTTAAATCTGTCACTTGGTGACTTCTAGTCATCTCTCCTAGTTCTGCCTTGTTTTGCCAAGCAAGTTTAGTCTAATCCATGTTCCATGTGACTGTCCCAAAGATACCTGAAAATAGCTATCACTGACCCACCCCCCCAAAAAAATAAATTCTTCTCAGTTAGTTCCAGTTAGTTCCTTCAACCAATTTTTTATGGCACTTTCCAGCCCCCTCATCATCCTGCCTACCTACTCCAGGAGGCACTCCAGAATCCCAATGTCCTTCCTAAAATATGGAATTCACAAATGAATGCAATGAGTCTAGGTGTGGTTTGACTACAACAAAGTATACTGTGTTCTGGATGCACTGCCACTACTAACACTGCTAGGATCACAGGTCTCATTAGCTTTCTTAGTTTTCACGTCACACTATTGACTCGTATTGAGTTTGCAATCCACTAAAATTCCCAGACCCTTTTTAGACAAACTACTGTTTAATCACGCTTCCTCCACTTTTGAAGCTGATTTTTTGAATACAAAGTAGGACTTCATATTAATTCATATTAAATTCTATCTTTTTACTTTCAGTTCATCATTCTAGCTTGTTGAAGTTTCTTTGGATCCTGACTTTGTCAACTTCCCTGGTTTTGAGTAGTCTGCAAATTTGATGAGCATGCCACACTGCATAAATTTGACAAAAATGCTTATCATCCAAGTCATTCATAAAAGAATCATAGCAAAAAAGGAAGTATACATTCCTGGAACATACCACTAGAAGAATTATTTCAAGCTGACATTTTTATGCTTTTTTTTTTTTAAGGAAGGAAGACTCAACATTTATTAAGCGCCTTTGGTGTGACACAGACAAACAAGCCCTAGAGAGGGCTTAAAGCCTAATATGGGTTTACATAATACAAAAAAGATGTAAAATAAAGGAACAATTACCTCCATTCTTTATTGTCCTGAGTCTTGACCAGCTGTCATTCCCACTCACCCCTAAACATAACTGATATCAGCTTTTAATTAACAGGCCATCCCTTTAGATATGGGAAATCACTTAATACTCTGAAAACAATGGACAAATGAGTTTTCAATTAATATGCCTTTAATGACCAGGCAATTCAATCTTTATTAATTAGTTCTCCACAAAGAACCCTAACAACCCAAACAGATATGGGAAACCACTTCATTATCATTTTGAAAATAGGGCAATTCCTGAAAGTGATGAATTAATTACTTTTGATTTGCTAGATGCATATAAAATAGGGGCTAGCTATTCCTATCTTTATTACTTTGTATCACTAATTTCCCCATTCCCAATTTTCCTGGGAATCCAGGCTCTCAATGATTATAGCAATCTACTGTTTGATAAACCCAAAGACCCCAGCTTCTGGGATAAGAACTCACTATTTGACAAAAACTGCTGGGAAAACTGGAAAATAGTATCGCAGAAACTGGGCATAGACCAATGTCTGGCACTATATACCAAAATAAAGTCCAAATAAACAAGTCAGGGGAGCAAGGAATAGTTTATCTGTCAGATTTATGGAGAATGGAGGAATTTATGACCAAACCAGATAGAGAACATTATGAAATGCAAAATGGATAATTTTCATGACATTAATTTGAAAAGTTTTTGCACAAACAAAGCCAATGCAATCAAGATTAGGAGAGAAGCAGAAAACTGAGAAAGACTTTTTCCAGCTTTATTAGTGTCTCTAATAAAGGCCTCATTTCTAAAATGTATAGAGAACTGAGTCAAATTTACAAGAATACAAGTCATTCCCCAATTGATAAATGGCCAAAGGATATAAACAGGCAGTTTTCAGAGGAAGAAATTAAAGCTATCTATTGCCATATGAAAAAGAGCTCAAAATCACTATTGATTAGAGAGATGCAAATCAAAACAACCCTGAGGTACCACATCACATCTATCACATTGGCTAACATGACAAAACAGGAAAATGATAAATGTTGGAGATGTGAGAAAGTTGGAACACTAATTCATTGTTGGTGGAGTTGTGAGTTGATCCAACCATTCTGTAGAGCAACTTGGAACAATGCCCAAAGGGCTATAAAAATGTACATAGCCTTTGACCCAGCAATACCACTGCTAGGGCTATATCCCAAAGAGATAATAAAAATGGGAAAAGGACCCACATGTACAAAAATACTTATAGCAGCTCTTTGTGTGGTGGCCAAGAACTGGAAATTGAGGGGATGCCTCTCAACTGAGGAATGGCTAAGCAAGTTGTGGTATATGAATGTAATAGAATACTACTGCACTATAAGAAAAGATGAACAAGTGGACTTCAGAAAAACTAGAAAGACTTATATGAACTGATGCTGAGTGAAGTGAGCAGAACCAGGAGAACATTGTACAGTAACAGCCATAGTGTGTGTGATGACTGACTTTGATAGACTTAGCCCTCCTCAGCAATTCAAGGTCCTGAAACAATTCCAAAGGACTCAAGATTGAAAATGCCATCCACATCCAGAGAAAGAACCATAAAGTCTGGATGCAGAATGAAGCAGACTATTTTCTTTTTGTTGTTGTTCTGCCTTGTCTTTTCTTTCTTATGGCTCCTCTCATTCGTTCTAATTCTTCTATACGACATGACTAATGTGAAAATATGTTTAATAGGAATGTATATGTAGGGCCTATATCAGATTGCATGCTGTCTTGGGGAAGGGGGAGGGGAGGGAGGAAGAGAAAATTTAAAACTTATGGAAGAGAATATTGAAAACTAAAAATAAATAAATTTTAAAAAAGAAAAAAAAGAAATGAATGTTAAAAAACAACTATCAATTTTTCAAAGTACTAAAAACAATGTAAATGATGAACCAAAAAAAATAATTAGGGAAAATTTAATAGTAAGGGAAGGAAGAAAAGCAAACGCTATCATGAAAGTAAAAATTAGAATAAAAGATATGTCATATGGTGATTTTGAAAGATATTTTCCCTCCAAATGACAGTTAGATTCAGCTATTCTCTACTCACTTGGTCCAAAGTAGTGTCAAAATAACTAATCTACAAAACTTACAAAACTGTGATATGGGATAAAGAAGAGTGGTCATCAAAGTACGAAGTAACTGATGGCAAGAGTCTCCCTTTACAACTTATTAGCAAAAAAAAATCATATTTAGGTAGCACTTCAAGGAATAGAAAGCATTTTCTGTTCCTCATTCGGTTCCTTCAGAAGAGGATGGAGTGAGGAAAAATAGCCTCCATCTGAAGGGTTAATGAAATATAAAGATCTTCCCTGTACATTATAGGTCTACGTGACTACATATGTTTTCCTTTCTTCTTGGAACAGGGGCCCGAATTCCCAGGACTGAGAGATCAACTTATAACCTGGTTGATTCTTCTTCCTGAAAGAGCTGGCTACTCTTCTAGGAATATATGGAATCAATCTTATGTCCTTGTGAACACAGACATTTTGCCATATCAATTTTGCCATATCATGGATGTGTTGCTCCTTTGAAGTCTGGCCTAGTCCACAGCCACAATACATCCTGTGCTGAGTCATCAAGAGCTCTGGCACAGACAAAGCTCAGCGAGGCTCTGGCACCAAGCCAATTAGGTGCTAAGTCATGTAGGTAGGCTCTGGCACTGAGCTCATCAGTTGCTAAATCACACCTTGCCAATTCCTTCTTTGTTTGAAACTGGAAAAAATAAGGAAAAATTGCTATATTCTTTGAAGTCCCACCTGGGATTTTTCTCAACTGGAACTCTGAGGGCTGAAACCAAAGGACTCCCCAGCATGTGAATCCAGATGTTGGTGCTTCCCCAGTTTGGTGATATATGTAAATATTTCTATTACTCTATTAAGCTTTATTTTTCTATATTTCTTTAATACTACTTTATATTATTCTTATGTGCAGAATAAATGTTATGCTGATTCCAACTAGGTGTGGAGAGTGGTCATTATACTGTGCAATGTGATCCTGAAAAACTATTTAAAGTAGCTGCATGTATCTCCTTAAGGATACAGCATCTCAAGAGAAAGAATAGATAAACTCTGAGTGCAGATTGAGACATACTTTTCAAACTTTCTTTAGTTTTCTTGTGTGTGTGTGTGTGTGTGTGTTTTCTTCTGTAACATGGCTAATATGGAAATACGTTTTGTATGACTTCACATATATAATTGATATCATACTGCTAGCCTTCTCAAGGGCTGGGGTAGGGTGAGAATTTAGAACTCAAAATTTTACAAAATGAATGGTAATTTTTTTTATTATAATTAGGAAATTATTTAACTAATTTAATTTAAAAAATTTAAAAGAAGAAGATGGAGGAAAAGACAAAAACCAGTGTGCTCATGTTATTCTGGTTCCTAGAATACTTTCTCCCTCCAACCTCACCCCAACTCCTCCTGTTGAATTCTTACAAATTGCTGCACAAACCACTTCAAATGCCACCTTGATCTTTTCAGTCACAAGTGATCTGCCCTCCTTAGGAACTTAGTAACATTATTTGTTAATCTTTTTATGCAGTTCTCAAGTTCCATTATTACTTATTTCTCAGTTTTTCACATTGCTAACCTGTACCTCAATATTCCTAATCAGTAAATTAAGGAGATTGGACTAGAAGGCCCCTTCTAACTCTAAATCAATGATCCTAAATACTCTCATGGAATGTTTATTTCATCAATGTTTATGGTGCCTTTTAAAGATGCTGCTCACAACCTTTCCATTCTGCACATTTTAGACAACTCTTTTCTATGCTTTCCTATATGGGAGGCAGCTAAGTGGCTCCTGGACTGGACCTGGAGTTAGAAAGATGAGTTCAAATCCTGCCTCAGGCACTTACTAGTTGTATGACATTGGGCAAGTCACTTAATCTCTGTTTGCCTCAGTTTCCTCAAGTGTAAAATGGGGATAGTACCTACCTAGTAGAATTTTTGTGAGAATCAAATGAGTTAATGTTTGTTAAGCGCTAAGCACAGTGCTTGGCACATTGCAGGTACTGTTATCATCATCATCATCATCACCATAGTTTACCATGAAGGTCTACCCAACGTACTACAGATCTTCTTCATCTTCTTTGGACAACAGACTACTTGCAGGGAACATGTGATCACTGGCTGATCATCAGTTGTTCCTTACTCTCCACCCAAGCAGCCTATCTTCTTTTCTAGCACACATTTATTTACTCTGTGTCTCCTTCATAATTCCACATTGTAATATGTCACAGCCTGTTCAGGCTCACCATGCCCCTCTCCATTGCCCTTTGGGTAATCCCCAATTTCAGCTCTTCAGAGTGTAGTGTGCCCCATGACTCACAGTCATGTAACAGCATCAGAAGTGGGCCAATATTAAAAAAGGCCTTTATTTCAAGGAGACGCTTGAGTTCATAACAAAAATAACCTTGCCATTTTCCAAAGGCAAGCATCCTCCTGCTGCTGACTCAATGCCATGACCATCACAGCACTTGTCCAATATATTTATACTGATGAGCCAGCTCTCTGGATTGTCTAATTGCTTTGTGTAACGACGAGTTATAGCCAACCCCAAACATCGTTGGACCTCCGCACCCAGACACCAACTGAGAAACCTCAGGGCTCTGAGGTATGGGAGGAACAAGATGGAGTCTGGAGGAAGGGTCTCACCCTTGTTGGCAACATGGTGCAGGGTTCTTTTCCGGGTTCACCTGTGCACAGGTGAATCATGGGGAGAGCACGGGAAAGAAAGGGGAGGAGAATAGGAGGAGAACAGGAGAAGAATAGGCGGAGAGTAGGTGGGGAGTAGGCGGGGAGTAGGCGGAGAGTAGGCGGATCCAGGCAGTCCTAGTACTATGTAATGAAGGCTATAAAATCTGGTCACCGACTTAATTAAACGGAGCTATTCACCACCTTGGCTTCCGTCTCATGCATTGCCCACAAGTTCAGGCCTTTGCTGGGAGTATGGGGTAAGAGAATTCCCCAACATTTGGCACTCAAACGTGGGGCAAGGTGCAGAGCCAAACGCGCAGCCCACACGATCCCCAAGGTGCCTCCTTCGGGTCCAAACATGGGACACCACGTGGAGCCACACGAGCACCCCCCACGATCCCCAAGGTGCCTCCTTCAGGAGAGGAAGAAGCACAGCCTTGGGATGAATCCGAATTTCTCAGCAGGAAGCACCATCCCGTCTCCGTGGGCAACCCAGCTTAAGCTGGTGAGGTAAGGAATTTTCCTTATCATGAGGCAGGTGGAGTCCTTAAGACTGCCGCAGATCAGGCCGCATTCATAAGAATTATATATAAGCCAACCAAGGACCAGGGATGTACTATCACCCCCCAGATTATCAAGGGTTTTCTTAAAGTAGTGGAAAAAACAGCCCCTTGAACCACACAGTGACCGCCCTACTGCAGGGTCTTGAAAAGTAATAGGGGACCAGTTATCAAGCTAAGAGTCAGAAAACCCTGGGGGCTTGGAACCCAAAACATTTTTTATCAAAGAGGCTCTTAAAGCCACGGAAGGCTGCTTTAAACAGCCCAGGCAGTTTACAGCCCATTCAGACCACACCCTCTACCTAGCCACTACTACTCTGGAACAATAGCGACCCTCCTCCCCAAATTCCAGAGCTCTGTCTTACTCAGACTCGCTATACCCCAATTCAGATCAGTTTCAGAAACAAGTGGGAGAGAGGGCGGAGAGACAGAGACTACAACAAGAAATATAAGAGCTGAGTTGAAAATTAGAAAAATTGTCAGCTCACTCAGCTCCACAGAAAGGGGCTCTGTTTCAAAGAGGAAGTTAGCCAAAAGCCACGTGGGAATAAGACAAAGGCAGAGATTCCCACGATAAAAGAGCTAAAGAGAGCAACTAAGGATTATGTTAAAATCCCCTCTTATCAAGATCAAGATTAGACTAAAAACTTGGGTTCCTAGGTACTTACTCCCAACTCCTCAATCTGAATTCAATCTATGCATTTG
>JAQQSZ010015103.1:0-11360 GCA_028646595.1 Phalanger gymnotis
GTGACCTGTCTAAAGACAACCAGATTCTGATTTGGAAGAGGTGACAAACACAATCACAGAGTGCACTGTTGTCAACCTTGATGTGACCAGTAACAAATTCATTGACAAGAGGGCATGGATCAAGAGCATCTGACTTTTCACAGTGTATTGGGAAAACCAAAAGAACAGAATGTAGAATGGAGTTTGAAATGCTGGGAGCCCAACAGAAGTATCAATCACTGCTGCGTGAAGTTCAAGAGCTACTTACCGAGATGGAGAAGACAAAGGCAACAGTTAAGAGCCAGCTGCTGAGAAGCCGACTCCTGAGGTTCTGGTTAAACAGCCAGCTGTCCTGAGGCAGTGGCTAGTGAATTCCCATCTAACCTGATCCCAGCAGCAACCTCACTGATCCTAATAGAGTCTTGGCCAACTGTCCACCAGTACAGCTAAAACTGGCAAAGAGTAGCATGAGGGTTGGTGCAGGGCATGAGAATGCAACTCTCCTCCCCTACCCCTTCCAAAGACAGTGGCCAGTCACTTATGAGCTACACTATCGTCCTGAGCAGGACAAGTTTCTCCAAGCTGACAAAACTGCAAAGCTTAAGAAACAGCTGTCAAAGCTAGAGGGAATGGGACCAAGTGACCCTTGGCATCTGTGGGTCTGCAGGCATCCTGTCTAATGGAGACTGTCACCTATAGCAGAAAAAAGTGAGTCCCCTGGTCAGGCTGCTGTGAAGACCAAATAGAAGCCTGATTACAGAGTGCCCTGAGAAAAGTGAATATGACTGCCAAACACAAAGCTGCTCTTGAGGATCCAGACCCACAAAGCAAGGAACACCCATCACATAAGACAACTCGGTGCTCGGTCCCATTGCTTCTATACTTCCTGAGCTGCGGCACAGACCTGCTGTCAATAAGTAGCCACCTGGGCCAGCCCTGATGAACCTGGATGATCACTCAACAGAGGACTGACAGCTAGTCCCCCAAGGGCAACTGTCCTACTGGAAGTAAAGTATGCAGCAGAACCTGGTTAGAGTAGAGGGAACCTTTCAGCTGAGGCTGCGATGAAGGCACTAGAAGAGCGAGCAGAAAGGCAGGGGGAGGCCTTGACCCCTGTGTAGTCCAGATTTATCAGCTTGAATGTATGGCTTTGCCATCCACCTTTAATGATCCAAAGCATATCCAGAAGGGTGGTCTCTCCTGCAAGTGGAGTTTCTGTACCGCCTTCCACACATTAAACAGTTGGGGGAACGAGGGGAAGGGTCTCCTTAAAGCCTCTGGAGACGGGAAAATGAAAACAACCACTTTCCTGGTCCATGTCTAATATACCTTTCCTATGGAGGGGTGGGGGTAGGGGCACAGCTCTTTTGTGGCTTATTGTACAACCATTTCATTAAATACTATAGTGCTGTTAAAAAAAAAAGTCTAGGCCCCAGGGGCAGAGAACCTGTGGCCCTCTAGGTCCTCTATTGTCCTTTACAGAGCAAATCTCCTTGTTTAGATTCTGTCCAAGGGCTGCACTTGAGGACCTAGAGGCCAGAGGTTCCCCCCACTGGGCTAGAAGACCCAGCTCTTCCTGACCCCAGGCTCAGCACCTTCTCCACTGTACCACCTGGCTACCCATGATTGCACAAGAAACTCCAAATCTGGGGTACAGTTTCCTTTCTTTAAAAAATGTAATAAATGCCACATTCAACATATCTGCTGAAAAGTACCGTTCATCCACAAAACTGAGATATAGCAAGGCAGTCCCAATACTTCAGTCTCTCTCTTTTGAAAGAACAAAACAAAACCCAAAACTCCATTTCTCTCTTCACTGGACAAGGATTAGGAAGCTTCAATAAATATTGGTATGGCAGAATCTTGAAAAGCTAGTTTTCCTCTTTCTAAACATTGGAGGTTTAAATGGGTTGGAAAACGGAAAAAAAAAATATTTTTTTTCTGTAGCAAATTAATAGCACATCCTAGTGTAGAATGTCAAATTTAAAATTTACTAACAACCCAAACTTTATTTTTTAAAAAAATTACCTGTGATCTAGGCTCTGTTGAACAATAATCTTATTAAGTAACATATTTTACATTCTTGATAATGAATCAAACGTGAAATGGGTAAAGGAAAACTGAGGTCCTCCAAAGAGAGAACAATATTAAGATCTAATATTAAAAACTAACTCCCCCTTACCTTCATTGCATCATCATGGTTTTGATTCAGTTTATGGATACAATCCAGCATCTTCCGTCTGTCTTCTAAAGACCTGGGAGAGTCACCGAACACCAAAAAATACAAATCACAACTTGCTTAATAAAGTTTGTGATACTGCTCAGGCATGATTTTTAAAAATCAAGTCAATTACCTACAGTTCATTAAGAACCATTAATAATTTAAAAATCACTTCAATAAATCTCCCAAGCAAATAAGGTTTCTAAGCATACTCACAGGACAGCCCGCTGGTTGGTCTTTTCAGCCATCTGAAAGCTAGACTGACAAAATGCTATATTTCTTTTGCAAATGCAAAATGCCTTTTGTTGGTGGTCAGTTGTTTCAGTTGTGTCTGACTCTTCGTGACCCCATTTGGGGTTTTCTTGGCAAAGATACTGGAGTGGTTTGATTTTTTCCTTCTCCAGATCACTTCACAGATGAAGAGACTGAGGCAAACAGCGTTAAGTGACTTGCCCAGGGTCACACAGCTAGCAACTGTGGGAGGCCAGATTTGACCTCAGATATGTGAGTCTTCCAGACCCCAGGCCCAGTGCCCTATCCAGTGCATTGCCTAGCTGCCCCCTAATGCACTTAGTCCATGGTAAATACCAGCTGCCTATGGTGATATGAATCTTTCCTAACACAACTCGGCATTAAAAACTCCGGCTGAGTCAGTCCTGGAATTTACGCCCTCTCTAGCTGACTGGTGTTCTTCGGTCCTAGGATTACTCACTCTGCTGAAGCAGTTTCGTTCTTGATACACTGAATAATTAATACGGTCTTCTCACTGTACATGGATGATTCAAAATCCTTCCAAGCCTGGTCTACTTATCAGAGGTCTGGCCCCTCCTAGTATCTCAGGGCACTTCAACAATAATCCACTGAGAACCAACACTTGTCACAAGAAAGTACTTGTTATCTTTTGGACTGGTTCTGCTGGAGGAACTTCTCCCACCCCGGCAGATCAGGATCTTGACAGAGTCTGGGCAGGGAGGGGGAAAGGAGGTGCTCTGGAAAGGACAGGATGAGTGGGACGATGGAGAAGTTAATATGCTTGCCCACAGATCACTCATTAAGAGTCAAATTTGTTGTCCTTCAATCATTTCAGGCTCTTTGTGACCCTATTTGGGGTTTTCTTGGCAAAGATACTGGAGCAGTTTGCCATTTCCTTCAGATCATTTTACAGATGAGGCAACGGAGGCAAACGGGGTGAAGAGACTCGACTAGGGTCACACAGCAACTAAGTGTCTGAGTCCAGACTGAAACTTGGGAAGATGCGTCTTCCTGACTCCAGGGCTGGTGCTCCATCAGCTTCTTTTTTTCACGACCCATACAAGGATCAAATCCATGACGTTGGAGTTATTAGCCCCACCATGCTCTAACCAAGTGCGCTAACCAGCCACTGCCCAGCATCAGGAGCAGGACACAAACCTAGGTTTTCCTGCTAGCTTTCTATTCACTGTACCAAGGTGGCTTTTTGTTGTTGTTACTATTTTTAAAAAAAATTCTGGTGGTGATTAGAGGAAGAGAAGAGCTTATTCTAGGCCACTTTATGTCTCTGATAATAACACCGCCATCTCACATTTATACCACATTTTAAGGTTACAAAGTACTCTCTTTCCATACGACAACCCTGTAAAGGTAACTAGCACAATCGCCACCACCTAACTGTGCAGAAGAGGATGCTGGGGTGAAGAAAGATAAAGTGATTTGCATTGGGGTCACATAGTGTCAGAGCCTGTATTTGAATCTAGGTTTCTAACTTTCTCTTTCCCCTATGCCACATTTTTACCCCCTTTATCTGCCCTGACCATTTTAGCAAAAGAAACAGAAACTATTTACGAGGAGTTATTGATAAGGTAATAATGACCGATCATCTGTCTTTTGGCAAAACTTTTAATTTGACAGTTCTTTCCAACATCCCAAAGAAGCACTTTCCCATTAGACTCTAGTGTGATATTAGCACTGGGGAAAAAAAAAAACAAACAACCTTTATTTTTACAGAAAAGCAAACTGAGGCCATGTGCTCTCCCACATACTCTTCTATCTAGTGATACTGGGCTCCTTTTGTTGTTCCTCAAACAAGACCCTCCATTTCCCTGACTGGGCATTTCTGTGGGCTGTGTCCTATACCTGGAATTCTCTCCCCCCATCTCCATTTTGGGACTTCCTTCAAATCCCACTTTTTACAAGGAGTTTTTCCCAATCCCCCTTAAGGCTAGTACCTTCTCTCCTTTGACTCTTTCTAATTTATCCTGTTCACAGTATGCTTGCGGACAGCTGTTTACATGCTGGCTCCCTCACTGGACCGTTAGCTCCTTGACAGGAAGCACTGTATTTTACCTTTCTCTGTGTATCACTACTTTCAGCTCAATGCCTGGCACATGGTAGGAGCTTAATCAACGTGTTTTTTTTTTTTTGAGGGGAGAGGCAAGGCAATTGGGCTTAAGTGACTTGCCCAAGATCACATAACTAGTAAGTGTCAAGTGTCTGAGGCCACATTTGAACTCAGGTCCTCCTGACTCGAGGGCCGGGGCTCTATTCACTGGGCCACCTAGCTGCCCAATAAATGAATTTTTTTTGACTGTTTACTACCCAACTGAATGTTCATCTATTTCCTACTTTCAGACTATGGGTTCTGTCCTAGGCCCCCTTCTCTACCACTATCAGGGTGATATCATTAGCTCCCATGGTTTCAATAATCATCCAGATGGGTCCCAGTTCTATATACCCAGACATGGGCCATCTCCTGAACCCCAGTTCTTCAGCACCACGCCCAATTACCTAGTGGACATTTCCAGCTGGATGTCTCTCTCATAGGCATCTCAGATTTAACATGTCCAAAGCAACTCACTGGCATTCCCCCTCAGGGATATCCCTCTTCTGAACTTACCGGTTTCTGTTCATGGCATGCCAATCTATCTGGTCACCTAGGCTTGAAACTCTGAAGTCATTCCTGACTCCTCACTCTCCCTCACCCAACAAATCCAATCAGCGGCCAGGTCTTGTAGATACTACCTCTACATCATTCACAATTCTATCCTATTCTTTCCATTCACATAGCTAACACCTCAATCTAAGCTCTTATCACCTCTCACCAGAACTACTATCACAGCCTTCTAAATGGTCTCCACCCCTCATCTCTCTCCTCTCCAATCCATTCTCCAAACATCTGCCGAAGTGCTAGATGGTCCTAAAACTTAGGTCTGACCATGTTACTCAAACTTTAGTAGCTCCCTATTACCTCTAAGTTCAAAAGCAGATTCCTTTATTTGGCCTATAAAACCCTTCATGAATGGGCCCCAAACTATCTTTCCAGCCTGATCATATATCACTTTTTTTCACATACCCTTTGCTCCAGCTAAACTGGACTCTTATCTCTTCCTCGCACACAAAACTCCCATCTCCCCCATCTCTGTGTTTTGGAATAAGTTGCCCTCATACCTAGAACAAACTCCCTTGAACAAACTTACCCCACTTCTTAGTATCCCTATCAGAGTTTGGTTCAAATACTACTTCTTAAATGAGGCCTCTTCTGATCCTCCCAGGAGATCCTCCAAACTTACCCTGTATTTATTTTGTATACACTTAGATGTTGTCTCTCTGTGAGCACATAGACTACATCATTTTTTTCCCTTTCTATCTCCAGTGGCTGGCACACAATAAATGCTTTTTGACTGCCCGGTTGCTCAGGGTTACACTGTTAGTAACAGAAGATCTCTTGATTGCCAGTACGGTAACTTTTCCACAGCACCATAAAGTGGAGTAAATTTGAAATACTGGGTCCCTAACAAGATTTTATACCCCAAGATTACCAGCCCTGGAGAAGGCTAACTCCAAACCTTGAAGAAACTGCTTAAGAAGCACCTTTGAATAGAACACCAATGACATCTTAAGAGAGAGTCTTAAAAGAGATTAGCTGTTGATCCTGGGATAAAATTACACAAACTTTAAAAGGTACAACTGAACCTTGCTAATGACATTTGGTTTTCTTTTTATTCCACAATGAAATTACCAGGAAATGACCAGCTTTTTAAAACATAAAGATTTAAAATGAACTGCTAACCATGTGCCAGGGAGTTTCCAAGTACTTAAAATGTTTGCAGCCTTCTTGCAAATATTCCTCCTTATCACCTCTGTATATCATCTGCTGCTCTCTCAAATAATTCAGAGTGAGAAGCTGGTCACTAACAAACAGTTACTCCATAGCAAAATTCATCAACTAAGAAAGACCAAATCTAAAATATATTGAATGTCACTTTCCCACTGACAAATTTCTTCCATATAAAAAAGGAGGTTTCTGTGAGGACAACATTACTATGATCTTTGTCTTTTATCCCTGTCTAAAAATTAATCAAATTTAAGAATGCAAATAATAATCCAAAAAAGAAGAAAATATTAAAAGAGAATTGTCTTAACTGTGGTTTTTGATATGCTTCAATGTGAGCAATAGTCTTACCTTATTCCAAGTTCTTCAAGAAGTGATTCATTAAGGTGGAGCAGCTGAGTACCTCTGATTTTGTTTTCTATGAAAAAATTTTTAAAGATTACTAGTTTAATATATCTTATCTTTATGTATTTACTAAGTGTACTTCAAATGTAATTTTCTGAAAATAAATTCACTACTATATAATTTGTGTAAAATGCTTACAAGAAAGTGTATCTACACAACCCATCTGTGATTAGAAATACAAAGTAATTTAAAGAATGCTGTGTTTTTGTTTTTGCCAATAAAAGGTAAAGGCTATATCACATTTATCTGTTGGTACTTTACAGACTAATATATTGTTTTTTTAAAGGCAGGAACAGAAAATCACAAAACAATCCTGACTTTTGGACTCTTGACTTGATACTTTGGTGATTCGATCAAGTCTTTGACTGAATCTTGTCTGCCTCCCTTTAAAAAAATTAATAAATTTTCGTTTTATTGTTCACTTTTTTATACCAGTTATTTCCCTTTAACATTCCCTGGCCTTCTCTTGCAACAAATCAAAAATTTTAAGCAATGACAACCAACAAAACAACACTATATATTACCTCCAACTAATACTGAATCCCATATCTATAGTCGTCTTTTTTTTTTTTTTGGCTAATGATTTTACTTATTAATTTGCATGGCCACTTTCTTTATTAAGTTTAACCTAAAAATTAGATCTCTATATTTAAATTCTATAGATGTTTTAAAATTTTACTTTATCTTTGTCATTCAAGTGCTCTGCTCAATGAGCAATTTAAAAACACTAGACATAGCTGGAAACCTTATTCAGATACTTCAAAGAAAAGTAAGCACTGTGGCTTTTTTTCTCTTATTTATAGTCAAACAATTTCTGCACTATTGATAATGGGAAAATGTAGGGAATTGGTTTAATTTGAAGAAATTACAATAATGAATCTGATCTGTTTTATGACTCCTATTTCTGTTCTCATTCCCTTCTCTATTTTTCCCTTTCTCCTTTCCCCCACTGTCCTCAGTGAACTTGAATTAAGTGAACTATGATTGCTACAATAAATATTTCAAACATAAGCTTTAAGTCAAAATCATTACAGCCTTTTCAAAAATCATTTCATGCTTCTCAAAATATTGCTTATTGGAGAGAAAACATCTACCCTTTGTAGTAGGCCAAAGGAGACAGACACTTCAGGAAAAGCCATCCAGTAGGATTTTAGACATAAACTGTAGAAATCCATTCTCTCCTGGCCTCCCTCCCCTGCACTGGAATACATTTTGATCTTATTTCATTTGAAGGAACTAAAAAGTAGTTACTTGGAAACTTTTAAATATTGGGAAAGAACTGGCCATTTTTTTTACTTGACATTTTTAACATTTAAGAAAACTATTCTAAGTATGTTCAGTCATAATCATAAGTAACAAGTAGTCTGTCAACCAGTTCACAAATTTCTCTGTGTTCATGTTATGTGTTTAAGTCCTCCACCTTTTTGAGAGAGAAACATGTGTTATCATTTTTTCCCCAAAATATCATTTGTTACAATTTGTAAGACTTTGCTTTTTACAGCTATTGTTTATACTATAGTAGTCATTGTAGCTTGCCACACCCTGAAGGCAACAGGCCAATTTAAAGGCAGCCAGATAGGTTAAAACCACAGAGTAGGAAAGAAGTAATTAAGATCTAAACCAAAGTGGTAAGTAACAATGGAGTGAGTAGGGGAGAGAATGGGGGAAAGAGATACTGAGATACAGTAGTGGTAAAGACATGATTTAGGACTAACTGAAGCAACACCAAGACCAACAGGGGCGTTAGAAGGCTGGTCAGTCAGATTTTGGAGGGAAGATGATGTTTTAGAGTTTGAAATGGCATGGGAATATCCAGGTAAAGTTGATGAGCAAATACGGGGAGGAGCAAGCTTGGTGCTCAGGGCAATGAAGGGTAAGACATAGTACGAAGATTTGAGAGTCACTCACATTACTAAACAAAGCCACTAGAATGGATGTGGTAGTCAAGAGGGAGTAGAGAGAGAAGATACAGAGCTTTACCTTCTTGAAGTGCAAATTCATTCATTCATTAGATATTTTATAATAACTCACAAGACTAAAATAGTTTTCCTGAGTGGGGTGACAGGGCATTCTTCTTTCCTCCCCCCCTTCCCCCTCACTTGGTAAGGACCTGTTCACTCCAAACTCATCACACACCTCTCTGCATATTCCATTATCTGTGTTGCTATCTTACCCTTCTACAACCAATAAGATCTCTGAGGCAGGGGATGCATCTTACCTAAACTTGTATCTCTAGCACAGTGGCCAGAACAAGTAATAATAGCTATCACATATATACCAATTTATGCACTTCGAGTCAACAAATATTTAATGAGTGACTTTGTGCCAAGCACAGGCGATACTATGAATGGCAATTAACAGCCCCTATTCTCAAGGTGCTCACAGTCCAACAGGGGAGACAATATAGAAAGGACTAGGTACAAAAATGACATATACAGTATTAACTAGAGATAACCTCCTAGCACTAAAGGGAATCAGTAAACGCTTCTTGTAGTTTACATATATCATCTCATTGCTGTAAGAAGCTCATTTCCAGGAAACTCACCCAAGTCAATGGGAGTAAACAAACAGACCAAAGAGTTGTTCTGCACAACAATACTGGGACTAGATCCTGATACCAGAAAAGGCAAGACTCACCACCACTAGCGGAAACAACCACTCAGCTTATTTTCTCCTCAACTAAGCCTCTATAAACTCTCTCAGGAATAGCAGAGGTTAGTCATTCAAATATTTGTTAAGAGACTATTGTTGGCAGATGGTTCAGAGAGGGATAAAAAGTTTAAGTATGCTTTCCCAGGAAGAAAAGACTGGAGGGCAAAGACTCAATACAGAATTTCTTTGGCATACCTACACGCATAGCCCAGGACAACTGCTAGGCACTGAGCACTAAATAATCAAACATTTCTCTAACAGAATATACATAAAGAATATCTACATTAAATTCTTCTAAGCAATGGATTACATACTCTGTTATTCATTTTCATTAGTAGTATGTAGAGAACATATTGGGATATACTATCAAGGCCACCCTCTGGCCTGGAAACTTATGAATTTAAATTTAGTCTATAGGCTGACATTCCAGAAAACCGGTATCTCACTCACAGCAAGCACCGTTTTTTTTAAAGGGGAGGAGGAGAGTTTCGGGAAAAGTAGAATGAAAAAACCTACCCTGGAGGAGGGAATTAGGAAAGAATAATACTTTAAGAACCAACCCCAAAGTGCCACAGCTGTAACTGCTCCCAGAGTAGGTAAGTTGATAAGAAAATGAGGAAGTGAAGATTTGGGTTAGTTTGGTTTTCCCCTTCCCCTCCTCCTTAGCCCCCCAGCTATTTTTAGGAGCCCACCACATGAAGGGCTCTTAGCTATGCAAAGATTAGAGTTGCAAATCATAACCAGCCAACACCACCTTTCACTTCTGGTAGTTGTAAAATAGGTGTTCCGTTTTCGTACTCAACTTCAAAAACCCAAGCAGACACAAGGAACTTATGCAAAAGTGGTTAAACAAGACACTGAATTTAGCCTGCATATTTCAGTCAAGATTGTTACAACAAGGGCCTGAGCCTGGCTCTGGGTTGGAGCAAAGCTAAAGATAGAAAGAAACAAGATATCTCAAAAGAAAAAAAAAAGTCTACGTGAATGGAAACTGGGGAGGAAGGAGAAACAAACACCTATTAAAAAAGTACAAATTCCTATGAAGTGGCACAGCCGTAGACTGCTGGGAAACCGCAACAACAAAGATACCAGCTTGGTGTTCTGCAGAACAAAAGACTGGGAGTGGAACCCACTGTTTTTTCCTTCCAAGCAATTTCCTCAGCATTATGAGTCTCTGCAAATAATAGGCTCAGCCGGAGTCAGAGAGTTAGATGCTCAAACTGTAAATAAGTCCCCGTGGCCTTAAAATTCGTCACCATTTATTCTTTACCAATAAGGCAAATGACTCGATTCCCACTTTTCAGAAGCTTAGGAGGGCATAGCTTTGCGCAAGCTTGGCAATAACAATCTGTCACAATCCCAAGAGAGAAAGGCCCAAACTCTTAACTCTTTTCTCATCCTCCAGGACTAATAATTAATTAGGTCACTAAGTTGACGCCATGGTTCACCTGTGCCTCGGAACCCACTGCTCAGCCAATCTACCTTGGTGACCCCAGCACCACTGCCACCTCTTTATTATTGCATCCTGGGTTTAGTTCAACAAACCAATAGTTTACTACGGACGGAGGTTTCCCCCCGCCCCCCATCCTTTTTGGATGTTCCTTAGTCTACTTACCAACTTCAGAGGGCTTCCCAACTCCAAATTCCCCTCCCCCCTCCAATCTCCCACCCTAAAGCGGCGTAGGTCCCCCTACTCCGAGGGGGGGCTTCTTCCCACTCAGTTCTGGCATTGTGGGCATTGGTCAAGGGAGAGCCAAAAAGGAGGTCCCACAGTGTAGGATGGGGGAGTTGGTTAAGGGCCCCGTTATGGAGTCAAATGAAGGGATGGTGATCTAAGTAGATGATGGGACAGGATGAAGAGAAGGGTCAGTGGGGTGCTGATGGAGTAAAGTAGTGGGGAGGCACAGACCAAGTCATGGGGGCCTGGAGGGAGTCAGAGGGGGGATAGTCACTGTAGAGTGGGAGGGCTCCTGGGAGTCACTGGGGAAGCAGTCTCCGGGGAAGATGGGGTGTGTG
>JAQQSZ010015104.1:0-11360 GCA_028646595.1 Phalanger gymnotis
TGTAAAGAAAAAGAACAATAAGATGAATTTTTTTTAATTTTAATGATCAGATTTGTCCCAAAAAGGGAGATGAGGAAATACATTTTAGAGAGATGAGTGACTCTCCATACCGAATGACAAATACTAATGTCAAACATTTAATTCATGGATTGGTTTCATGTAACCATTTTTTCACCTTCTTTGTTACAATAAAAGACTCGCAAGGTCGGGGGAGGGGTAGAAAATATTCCCAAATAGTTGTTCCTTAGAAACAAAAGTATCAATAAAATTTTTAGATGAAAAAGTTCAAAACTTTAAAATTTGGTTAAAAAAAATAAGAAAAAGCTCTGTATCCTGAGGAGTCCCATCTTTACCCTGGTGGTTTGGATGTGCCCTGCTGGATATGGAAATGGTAAGGATTATCCTGCTCTCTATAGTTTTGAAAGAGTCAGAGACATCCTTATACATCTCTCTGCCTTCCTTCATGCAATACCAATTTACTGTTAGGAGTTATCGAGGATTTGTGCATTGACACAATCAAAATGAGCTCTGAGTACCCACTTAACTAGAGGCTAAATCTCACCTTCTTTATGAACTTAGAGATATTTTAGTACACCCTAGTCATATGGCCTTAGCATAATGGAGATGATTCTCCACGACAGACAAAAATACTTGGATCCTGCAGACAGCTGGTTTTCATTCAGCCTAGGATCACTACACAAATAAACAGTACTTAGTAACAAGAAAGCAACGTGTACTAATATACCATCTACTAAGCAGTCATGAGCTCTCTACTCTCTTCCCTTCCTTGAAGTCCTTCAGATGGTTCAAAAGTGACCATGAATTAGGAGTTCTAGGAAATACTCACTGTGGTTTTTGTTTCCTTTCTCACAACTCCACCACTGCAGTGAGCAAATAAATACTCACTCATTCTAGACTCACACATCTACGAGGGCTAATTTTTTTAGATACTGTCATAGACACTTTGGAAGGACGCTAACCCTGGGGCAAAGGGCAGACTCAGGATGCTTGTGGACTTGGGAGAAAACAGGAACACTCATGGGCTAAGAGGCAGCTAGATGCCACAGTGGATAGAGCTCTAAAAGCCTCAAATTCAAATCCAGCCTCAGATAATTACTGAAAGATCCATCTTCCACCCCCAAGACAAAGCATTTAACCTCCCTGTGCCTCATTTTCCCCATCTATAAAATTGGGATAATAGCATCTACCTCTCAGGGTGGTTGTGAGGATAAAATTGCATTTGTAAAGTGCTTTGTAAACCATAAAGTGCTGTATAAAAGCTAGATATTATTTATCTTCTCTACCCTCGCCTAGTTATCATTAGTACAGTACAGAGCTGACTGAGCAGACTCTGACATGACTCATCAAGGAGAAGATTGCCACCCTCATTGTTCCCCAGCGACTCTCTCTGTCTAGCCTTGAATGTGGCAGCTTCCCTATGTTCTCTCTCTCTCTCTCTCTCTCTCTCTCTCTCTCTCTCTCTCTCTCTCTCTCTTTCTCTCTGTCTCTCTCTCTGTCTGTCTCTCTCTCTCTTTCTCTCTCTCTCTCTTTCTCTGTCTGTCTTCCTCTCTGTCTCCGTCTCTCTCTGTGTATCTCTCTCTGTCTCTGTCTCTCTCCCACTTACTGTCTCATTACTCCTCCTTTGTTTATGTCTCTACTGGGAGATTTCCCAAGACAAGCTTCTCTCTTGACTGGTTGTCATATTTAATGAGTCATTTTAATGAGTGAATTTTATATCCAGCTTTATCTTCCAGATTTGGCATAGCTCATACTAGTGGGGGGGGATAGAAGGTGGGAAATGTGTTGAACAAAATGTTTGGATTCTTTTACCTCTTCTATACCTAAGCTAATCTGAGCAGCAATTTCCTAATGACAGTCTAGAAGCAAGAAATAGTTAATACCACCTCAAAAGTATCATTTTTGAGAGTGACATTCAATCTGTCAATAGATCAATCAGTCAAGATATGCTAAGCATCCATCTAACTGATTGGAATCTAAAAAGCAAAAATCCATAGCCTCGTAACTATGTTTTGATCAGGAGCCTGTTCTATTCATCAGGGTCTGTTTTTAAAATCAGAATTTTAAGCTAATCTCATCATCTGTGGGGCAAGGTGGTAGGCTTCATTTCATAAATAAAATGATACAACATTACATATTACGGATGCAAAATCAGATGTGCCAAAGAGATAACACAGTCTGCCATCCATTATAGACATCCGCCGTTCATCTTTGTTCTAATCTGGAAGCTGTCTCTCATAAAGCGCTCACATACAAGACAATTTAACTAGTAACAGATTGTACCTTATAATAGATTTTTTTAAATGACATCTAGTTTTGCTAGGTATCAGGGAGTATGTTTTTAATTGGCCAAATTGAAAAAAGCCTCTGTAGAAATAATTAGGTACATCATCTTTTTATTATGACTACAGGGTGAAATAAAAATGCATTTTAGGGAAAGCATGGGACATCTCTCACATTTGAACTTTGGCTCACTCATTGAAATTTGGATTGGAAATTTTAGTAGGATTGCACAGGATTGTGTCAACACCACAATATTACACTTGTCATGGAGCCATGTCTTAGTCCTAGTCTGTTTTTACCCCTTTTCTGGCCATATGCTCAAATGCAATCCATCACACAAGAACCATTGAAATATCCCACTTAGAAAAAAGTCAACCGCATTTTCAGCATATATTTCTGGGTTATGGAGAAATAGGTATACCTTTGTACCTAAATCCATATGCGCAGGTACATATTTTAATATTAGCATTGTTTTGCTTTGCTTTGCTTTCCTCATGCAAGGCATAGGGTATTTGTAATATGACATAATGTACATAAAACTGGCCTGGAAATCAAGAGACCCAGATCCTAGTCCACAGATCTGACAATAATTAGCAATAACAATAAATTGCGTGACCTTGGTCAAGTTGATTTAGTTTCCTTTAATTCAGTCCAATATATTTCAACATTTATTAAACACATGCAAAGAGCTATGCCAGGTATTAGTTATACAAAAAGAAATCTTTCTCTATAAGCTTATACTCAAGGGAAAGCATGTTAGATTTGCAGTCAGGAAGAACTGATTTTGATTCCTGCCTGAGGCAATTAGCTATATTACCTTAGACAAGTCACTTAAATTCTATTGGTCTCAGTTTCCTCATCTGCAAAATTAAGAAGTTGGACTTGGTGACTTCTATTTCCATATCTATGATCTTATCATCTACTAGATGAAACGAGATAGTGATTTGAGTTAGAAGAGAGTTCTAATATCCAGGAGAGGAGGGTGGGGATCAGAGAGAGCTTCACAGAGGAGCTAGCATCTGGTTGACTCTTGAAGTAGGAGAACACTGAGACACAAAGAGAGAAGAGCCAGGACAATACAAGCAGAAGCTATGACTTGGATCATTAATAATATTATCAGACCTGCACCTTAGGAAGATTATTTTTGGTAGTTGTGTGGAGCAAGGATTATGAAAAAGATAGGCCAATAGAAGACCTTAACAGAAGTCTAGGAAAGAGGTGGCTATGCAAGTAAGGAAAGGGAGCATTTGTAAGAAATATTATAGTGAAATTAACAAGAAGATATGTTATTGGCCATGGGGAATGAGGAAGAGGAATGTCTGAAGAATGGCTCCAAGTTTATAAACCTGGGTGAATAGCAAGATGGTGGTGCTCTCATCAAGTAAGAAAGTTTGAAGGAAGAAAGAGGGGACATAATCAGTTGTGTTTTGAACACAATAAGCTTATAATGCCAATGGGACATCAAGTGGGAACGTCTATCATGCAAGTAATTATGTTGAGGGGATAATAATATATTAATAATAATTATTAATAATTAATAATAATTAATATTAATTATTAATAATTAATAATAATATAAGGGCTGATTGGAGGTCATTTGAATAGAAAAGATAATTGAATTCATGGGAATCGATGAGGTTACTAAGAGAAAAGGTGTGGAGAGAAAGAACATAAGAGGACTGAGAGACACCCATGCTCAGAGAGAAAGAGATAGATAACCTAGCAAAGGAATGGAGAAGTAGATAGAACTAGAAGAGAACTCGGCATACCAGCTAACAGAGGAGGCAGTTTTCAGGAAAAAAATCAATAGTTTCAAAAGCCTCAGAAAAGTCAAGGAGAATGAAGACTGAGAAAAGGTCATTGGATTTAGCAGTAAAGAGACCATCAGTAATTTTGGAAAGAGCAATTTCAGTAGAGTAGTAGTGTTGGAAGCCAGATTGCAAGGAGTTGAGAAATTAGTGGGTGTGGAGGGAGAAGCAGTGAGTGTAGACAACTTTTTTTCCTCAGAGTTTGGCTGTGAAGTGGAAGAAATCTATAGGAGGGTAGCTCTGTCTAGGAGATGATGTGGTCAAGTGAAAAAAATATCCTCTCCCTTCTAATTATGCATAGTGTCTGAGTGGCTATGACCGTGGCATGACAAAAGCAATTAGTACACATATATATGTATGTATGTATTTATGTATATACATATATACACATACATGCATATATTTGCATATTTGTTTATTTTCCCTCTCTTCTCCCGGGGACATGTAGCTGGACTCATTCCACATGTAAAAGGAAGAAAGATGCCAAAATGATGCTAAAGAAATGTTAGGTAATATTCTGGATACTCCTCTCATGTAACTGAAAGGGATAATATCTTTAACTAGGAATAAAGTCATCAAATTAAAAGTCAGTGATATCAGTACTCAATCTCTTTCTTGAATTGTTAGTAGGTAAAAGGAGAATGGCTAGTTAACCTCAGTGGAAGGAAGACTGTGCCTGACTTTAAGAACATGTAAGGGATGAAGCCAGAGAGTTGATATTCATTAGAAGGAATGCCAGGTAACCACAATCCAACCAAACTTTGTGGCTGCACACTGGGATGATGTCACAGTAGATCTAAAATTAGAGGAAGGGATAGGAGAAAGCAGATAGGGAGTCATAGGGAATCATGAATCCTGGTATATTCCTGAACTCCCACTTGTATACAGCTAAACTACATGAGTCTAATGTAGAAAGATCATGATCCAATCAGCAAAGAATGCTGATGCTTCAACCTATACTCAGTACCTTTGTTTCTGGAGACTTCAGAGGATGGGGACTCAGAAATTGTATTCCATAAGGAAGGAGCTGGCAGCCCACATTTGGAGCTGAAGCAAATGCAGCCCAACTAGACTGAAGTAGATCTCTATGCTGGCTACTGAAAGCCTTTGGAGAGAGGATAGGGAAATGTACTAAGCAATAATTTTTCTACTTTATAAATTTCTACCTCTGAAGAAGCAATTATACCTTTTTTCGTATATGAGGAAGAGAATCTCTGTTAGTTGTTTCTATCTTGCTATTTGCATGGATTTACAACTTAATTAAATGCTTTGGATTTGTAACTCTAACAAGGCCCATACCAGGGGTCAGCAAACTATGACCCACAGGCCAAATTCCACTGGCCACCTATTTTTATAAGTCCAGGAGAAAAAGGTTAATAATGGTTTCTTTGCTCACAGGTCTATGAAAACAGGCATTGGGCTGGATTTGGCCTGTCGGCCATAGTTTACTGAACCCTGGTCCATTCTAAAAAATATCAACCTAGAATGTGCGCTCAGATTGTGATTTACATAATTAATTACCCTGGTAAGAAAAATCTTTATAGCCATAGTTCTCAGGAAGCAATCAGGTCTCAGATTTTACATGAGAAAAGTTTTTAATTCAAAGAATCAGGTCTGGATCAGAAATCTATGATAAATATATTGTTGCTCCCAGACTACAATGCAGAATTTCAAAGAAAAGTAAAAATGACAGCGTAGCTTGTCTCAACTTTAATATATTGGCTTTTATCTTGAAAGCCAAGACTTTTATGCCAGATCTATACAGAAAACATGTCTGTTTTCTATAGCATAGAAGAACTGAGGAAGGATAGTGTTTCAGAATGAAAGTAGTACTCTTTTCCTACTAGTAAGGGTTAATGAGAACAGAAGTTGTCTTCTCTGCAAGTAGTGCTAGACTTTACAAGGGCTAGTCAAGCTCTCAGATGCAATTCTCCAGAACAGCTGGCTTTCATCCACAAATCATTTTCTTTGCTTCTCTTTTACTAGGCCCACAACCCCTTTCTTATTAGTTTCACTAGAAAAATCTCTAGAGATCAATACCTAGTTGAGACAGGCATATTGATACTGATTTCATGATCACACAAAACAAGTGCTATGACAGGAGTTTCGATATGGTTTCCATGGGATACAAACTATTACTGGAGATGTACATTTAGATATGAAATTCTTCTTTCTCTAAACATACTTGGCAGAATTCTGGATGTTCCATTGGCCCCGTGATCTCATCATTGTGGCCACTCTCTCTACTTGTGCAGACCCATGCTTTTCATCCTGCGCCACTCTTTTCTGTCTTTAAATATCTTTATGTATCCACTTCTTCCAACCTACCCATACCTCCTCATCCTGTACAACTCCATGGCGGTCTGTAAATAGTCCATAGGGATTCGCCTAGCATGCTGAAGATTCAATTAGAGCTACTGACTTTGCTTGCAAACCAATGGTACACACAGACTCTCCATTGGTTATCTATCTTGTTGTCATTAAATAATAATTGTATTTAAAATAGTGCCTCAAGATCTGCAAGGTGCTTTATAAATACTGTTTCATTTGACACTCACAACAATCCTGTATGGTAGGTGCTGCTATTACTGAAATTTTATAGACGAGGAAACTAAGGCACCAAGCAATTATGTGACTTGCCCAGCGTCTCACAGCTAGTAAGTGTTTGAAGACGTATTTGAAGTCACGTCTTCCTGACTCCCAGACCAACAACTGCCTAGGTAGCTAGCCCACCTCCTCCAGATGTAACTCCGCCTGTGCAGTTCTTCTTTGTTAATATGGGCAGCTTATTTACAATCACCATCTTTTCCCCCCTTTGGGTGACCTGCAATTTGAAGTCTTCAGACACTGTTATTCCATGCTACACAGCCAGATAACATCACTCTAAGAATATTGGTGTTAAAAGGACATGCCTTTGTTTCAGGAAAAAAGCTCAGGGTCATTAAAAGCCCTGCATGATTTCCTCAAATTCATGTCCTTCCATAAATCCTCCATAGAGAATCTATCCAACATGCTAGAAGCCTTTCTTTAGTTCTTTAAATATTTCATGGATACGAGCACAGCGCTGGGGCTGTCCATCTGTTATCTCTCAGCCTTCTCTAACCCTACCTCACATGCCCACTTTGCTTCTTAGTGAATTTCATAAGACTACCATTCACTTGAGCAAAAGGCACCATTCTTTCAAAGTATAAAATATTCATGTGCCTGTATTATTCCAACAGTGACTGAGGAGTCAGAATGTGGATTAGCGTGGTGTAGTAGGGAAATGACTTAATTAGGAGAAGGAAATAGGAAATGGAATTTAATTCAGTCAATGATGTGTAAAAATTAAGAAGAAGAAAAAAGCCACTGTAACAAAATATGCATCAACCAGGAGAAGGGGAGAGAAAAGGGGGGGGGGATGGGGAGAAAGTGTCTAGAAATGGAGTAGCCGCTATGGAATATTAAGTATTTTTCTCTTTGACAAACATGGAGCATCTCTGTTTCTCATTTATCTTCCTATGGCATTCAGAGAAATTTGAGGGGGGTAGCGGGGGAAGCTTAAAAGAGAATATAATAAAAGCTAGCATTTATGTAATACTTCACGCTTTATAAACTACCTTACATATATTATCTCATTTGATCCATACAACCATCTCGATTGGTAAATTCAGTTATTACCTCCAACTGACAGAAGAGGCAACAGGCTGAGAGATAAATGACTTAAACACTATAGTACTTGTGGCAAGATCTGAACTCAGGTCTGTCTGATTCAAACATAGCACACTATCTACTGTGCCACACAGCATTGGGAAGAAATGTTGCTTTTCGGGGAAGATGCACTAGGTCAACTAACCATTATTGTGCTGATTTCCGTTGTCCTTTGACTACTTTAAAAATTCACTATTTTTTAATGAGACTCTTTTATATTTGATCTATTTTATTAGAGTGATAAAAAGCAAGTACTAGAGCAGTGGCCTTCAGATGACAGCAGGTTTTATGTGCCATCTTATGAAATAAAGCTTTCCAGATGCCTCCCCGGCTCTCAGCTGAACCTTTTTCTAGTTCTTCAATCTTTTTTTTAAGGATGTTAGGTAGACAATGGATTATGCTCTAATCATTTGATTTTCGCTCAAAGATTGCAGGGCTAGATGTTGTTTTTTTTTGTCTTGGCTGAAATTTGAAAACACTCAATGCAAGTTTTCTTTTACAGAGTCAGTCCCAAGGGATGCAATAAGAATCTAGCCAGGGCTCAGAGGAAGAAGCCAGAGAGGACTGGGGGGATTGTCCCGCATCAGCCGTCTTTGCTGTTCTAAATGAAAGAGTCAGCTATAGACTAAAATGAGACTTCTTCTAAGTACTAATCTTTCTCTTTTATATATGGTTATATGTCTACATATACACATATACATATACGTGTGTGTGTGTGTGTGTGTGTGTGTGTGTGGAGAGAAAGAGAGAGTGAGAGAACACTAGCCCCCAATTAGTGTGAATAATGAATTCTGTGGAAATGGTTACGTTTTTTAAATCCACGGGTAACTAGGTAGAGCAATGCATGGAGTTCAGGTGTTGAAATCAGGAAGACTCGTCTTCCTAAGTTCAAATCCAGCTTCAGACACTGACTAACTATGTGACCCTGAGCAAGTCACTTTACCCTGTTTGCCTCACTTTCCTCATCTGTCAAATGAGCTGGGGAAGGAAATAGCAAACCATTCTAGTGTCTTTGCCAAGAAAGCCCCAAATGGGATCATGAAGAGTTGGACATGGCTGAAAAATACTGAACAACATTTAAATTTGCGTGATTCAAAGTTATAATTCTATTAAGCAAGGTCATTGGTTCCAGACCAATAGAAATATGAAATACAAATTCAAGTGAGTCCACTTTATGAGATTCATTATTCATATTAATTGGGACTTAGCTGTGTATGCAAATGTAAATACGTATATATGTATAAACATATAGATACATATACATATATACAGAGTGTCCAAAAATCTTTAAACTATTAAAACTTAAAACTATACTAAGACTTTTAGAACACCATATACCCATGTCTATCTTTTTATCTCTCTAGCTGCGAATGAATATATACATATGTGTATGTGTGTGTATGGATACATATATGCATTTTAAGTATACACAATTCTCTCTTCATTTTGCCACACTGCCTCTCTCCCATATAGCTTGTAGGATAGAATTAATTTACAGAAAAGAATGTCAGAGCTGAAAGGACCTTGTTATTCAGTCATTTCAGTAGTGTCCATCTCTTTGTGACCTCATTTGGAGTTTTCTTGGCAGAGATACTAGAGTGCTTTGTCATTTCCTTTCCCAGCTCGTTTTACAGATGACGAAACTGAGGCAAACAGAGTGAAGTGACTTGCCCAGGGTCACACAGTTAATGAGTATCCGAAGCTGGATTTGAACTCAGGTCTTCTTGACTCCAAGCCTGGCACTTTATCCACTGCACCTAGTTGCCTTGAAGGACAGTTGTCCAGTGACACTGGCCTCTTCGCTATTCCCAGACCCAGGGACTTCATCTCTCAGTTGCATTTCTCTGGCTGTCCTGGATGTTTGAAACCCTCTCCATCCTCCACTCTACCTCCTGAATCCCCTGGCTTCCTTCAGGTCCCACCTAAAACCCCATCTTCTACAGGAAGCTTCCCCAGCCCCTCTTAATTCCAGTGCCTTCCCATTGTTAACTATCTCCAATTTATCCTGAACATAGCTTGTTTGTATATTTATTGCCCCTCCCATTAGACTGTAAGCTCCTTGAGAGCAAGTGCTGTATATTGCTTCTTTTCCTATCCCTAGTGCTTAACAGAATGCCTGGCATATTGAAGACTCTTAATAAAAGTTTAGTGATTCATTGAGATAAAATCTGTAAAGCACTTTGCAATCCTTAAAATTAGTATTGATTGAAAAGGATGATGCTCTCCATAACCCACAGGTTAATTAGGGCAGACACAGGAGTTTTTGCACAGAGAACAATGGAGGGGTCACAAAAATCCAGTAGAAACCCCATGAGCCAGGAAGCATAATAAGTTTTAAAAAAAATCAAAGCACCAAGGACAGATTGTTCCAAGGCTCTGAATCAAAGAGACAGTCCTAAACACACACACACACACACACACACACACACACACACACACACACCCCTATGGAAATATTATTTGTCATCTTTCGGGGAGATGATGGGGACATTGTCTTCACTGAAACTGTAGAAATAAAAAAGAGAATGATGACGATTTAAGACAGATCAGACAAATCCTGTATGTGCTTTCTACCTTTTATTTTTGTCCTTCCAATAAAAAGAAAAATAAATCCCACCAACCCAGACAAATGACCTTCCTATATCAAATACATATTATGAACTAGAAACCAGGTACTCTCATAGCCCTGAAAGATTTCTGGAATGCAGAGTGTTTCTTATTAGAATTTCTCTTTTCCCTGTACTGTGTCAGTGATGTGTATAATTAGCTCATTTGGCTTGATCTGGGGTGGGGGGCAGGATGGAGAAGGCGGCTGGCCTATGCTTTCATCGGTGTGAGGTACTCTCACCGCAGAAACTTCTTACATTGATATGGGTCAGCAACTCTTTCTTTAGCTTATATTTTTATAGGACAGTGAGCGGTAGACACATACCCAGGATGGACCAGTTAATAGATTTTTCAGACTGGCAGTCTTGACTGAAGGCCTTCTCTACAAGAAACACTGTGATTTGATTAGGGAAAAAGAAATGGAGGCCTTCTTTCTTCAGAAAGAGAAAACCTGCAACTGAGTTCTCTTCTCTTGACCACAATTCAAAGACTGGGGAGAATTTATAAATATTCCGCTGCCTGGTTCCTCCAAGTGCTTCTAATCTGAGTCTGTGACAGGTGTTTGTTGTTTAAAATAAACAGTGAACCCGGGTCTTTTGCTTAGGATCCAAAATATGCCATCATGAAAGTACTAAATCAAATATCAAATAAATTAAGTTCAGAAACAACTTGGTCAGCTCCTGCCTGCCTCTGCTCCTGGGCCAGTTAACAGACTCCAGAGTACACAGGGGCTAGGATCTGTTCTGTCGACATAGTGGCTGGTGCCAAAGCACTTCTTGGAAGTTTCAGCTCAAATCAGGAAGGCCATGAGGTAGGAGAGTTGACCAGGGACAGCCTCAGGAAAGGAGATTTTTTTCTTTTTTTATTTAATATATTTAGTTTTCAGCATTGATTTTCACAAGAGTTTGAATTACAAATTTTCTCCACATTTCTACCCTCCCCCCCCAAGATGGC
>JAQQSZ010015105.1:0-11360 GCA_028646595.1 Phalanger gymnotis
TATTATTATCTACACTTTACAGTTGGGGAAACTGAGGCAGTTTTTTTTAATAACTTGCCCTGGGTCACACAGCTGGTACATGCCTGAGATAATATCTGAGCACAAGTCTTCCTAACTTCAAAATCTTGCACTCCTATCTATTGCACCAACTTTTCTGAAGAAATAAAATTTCTTGATACTTGGGTTTTTTTTTTTGCCCTCTAGCTGTTATAAAGTATAGAGATGGGTCAACTTTTTGAATCACAAACCCAGACAATGATAGATTAAGTTCAAGAAGAATAATCAGGGTCTCATATTTAGAGTGAGCTTCTGACCAATTTACCCTACCTCCCCACCCTTTCTCTAACATTTCCTAATCTTTAGAGTCAATCTGGCCTGTAAAATGGGTTTACTGGGCTCCTGACGATAGCGATATAGGCCAATGAGAAATGTCGTGTGTGCCTAACGATCAGTGGAGAGCCTGCACATTTTGGGGTGGGAAGGAGCGATGGAAACTGCTGAACTTTTAAGTCTCGTCTTCCACATTCTAATGATTTTATGCATCCATCCCCCAGAAGGCCCAGGATAGAACTGCAGTCCCTAGCCCTGAAGCTCTGGGACCTGGCTCTGGATATTTCCTTAGGCGTCACAGAGGAGATAATCCAACTCAGCTTTAGTGTGACTCCTTGGAACTTGGCAAAAACAGAGCTATAAACAGGTGCCATAAAGGTCTTCACAAGAAAAATACCCCACACATATTGAAAGCATTAATACAAATTCCTTTCTGAGAAAGTCTCTAGCAAGACTATTCCTGAAGGACATTCTGGCAGACAACAAAAAATATTTATTTTACTCAGTACCCACTCTGTGCAGAATAGAATGTTAGGCACTCAGTGAGATACAAGAGAAGGTTAAGGGGAGCTGCTTCTGTTTCAAGGAGTCAGTCAGCTGGCAATTTAGTTGAGGCGATATAAATCATCAGTATGGTGAATGAGAGCTGCCTCTGCTGTTCAGAGAGGGGTACCGGTCTAGAATTATATTAATCTTCTTCCTTAAATATAGTTTAGTCTAGGGGATGTGATTTTAAGGTTCTTCCCCCTACCTACGTGCCCCCACCCCTTCTCACTCTTCACTCCTCACACAGGCTTTGGCATTAATCTCCACCAGTGAGGAAGGTATTCCATATAAATGAGCTTCAAGGCTTGAGTTACATGAGCAATAAGAATTATTTAAAATAGGAAGCTACCAGATGGCTTGATTTCTTCTCATTCTTCCCCAGCCAAACATGAGTAGTTATTTCCAGTTTTGCTCCCCTCTCCCCTGAAGTGGCCATGAGCATGGTTTATGTTACCTGAGGTACAAAATTTTCTAGTTATGTTTCTGTGATTAGATGCTAAATGAATGCTAAGGAGTATAGAGATTCTGAGAAGAAAAGTCCAGTGCACTTGGAAAGTCACTTTTATTTCATTCTATTTGAAGATAGTGAAGACCACAATGACCAAGTACACACACTTTGTTAGAGCAGGGAATGTGGTTTATCTAAATCTTCTATTGTCACTCTGGCATCTGTTGTTGTTCAGTCATTTCAGTAGTGTTTGACTGTTTGTGACCTCATTTGGGGTTTTCTTGGCAAAGATACTGGAGTATTTGCCATTTCCTTCTCCAGCTTGTTTTGCATATGAGGAAACTGAGGCAAACAGGGTTAAACGACTTGCCCAGGGTGACTGACGTAGCTAGTAAGTGTCTGATGCTATATCTGAACTCAGGAAGATAAGTTCCTGACTCCAAGCCCAGCTCTCTGTGTACTATAGCTGCACAGCTGAATAAATAGTGTACCTCGACCCTTCTTATCTTTCTAGTTTTTTAACACATTATCCTACTCCACAGGCTCTGTGGTCCAGCCATCCTGGACTATGCCGTTTTTCACCATCTCTCACTTCTGTGTCTTTGCATTAGCTGTTCCCAATGTCTGGGGAATGTTTTCTTTCTCCTAACTCTTAGCATCAGGTCAAAATCTGCCTTTTTAAGGAGTCCCTGAAAATCCTTCTACCTGTTTCCCAGTTCCTGCTAGTGTCTTCCTCTTTAAGACTGTCTTATATCTACTCTAATGAATTTAACATATGTAAAATGCTCTGCAAACCTTAAAGTGCTATTTAAATGTTAGGTATTATTAATAAATGTTTGTTGGTTGATTCTGATTATGTGTGTTTGCCCCGCCCCCATCCTGCTGGCCACTATTCTTGCTGAAATGGGTGGGAAACAGTGGGAATGGACAAGACTAGGGAAGGAAGCCTAGGGGGGGTGCTGAGAGGTTAAAAGCACTGGGAACAGAGCATGGGGATGAAAATGTTTGTCATGCCATTTTCATGAAATATCAGATGGGTTATTTTCGGTTAAAGAGATTAAAAAACATATCCTGAAGAAGGAGACTAGTTTGGTAAAGCATCATTTGAAAGAATTGGGGTAGTTTAATCTGGAAAAGATAAGATGCAGGAGACTTGATAGTGATCTTCAAGTATTTTACAGGCTGTCATAGGAAAGAGAAGTTAAATGAATTCTATTTGGATCCAAAGGCTAGGACCAGGAGGGGAAGATGAAAAGAGGAAGATTTTGACTTGGTTTCAGGGGAAAATTCCAGGCAAATTAGAGTTGTTCCAAAGGGGAAATGGGCTGCTTTGGGAAGTAGGGAGGGGGCTCCTCTCTCTAGAGATCTTTAAAGATAGTCCAGATTATCTATTGTCCACTGTTATAGTAGGGATTCTGTTTGGGATGTGGGTTATACGAGTTGGCTGCTAAAGTCTCTTCCAACTCAGATTTTTTGAAGAGAGATATTATGAAAAGATGAAATCATGATAATCTTCATTTGACTTCTGGGATTGGTTTCAAGTGTTAACTATTACTTACTGAAAGTGTCTCTTTATTCTTGATTTTATAGCCATGAATAATGTAAAGTTTAAAAAATTGTCTTTGCTTGTTTGTTTAAAAGTTTGAGTGATTTGAATGTAAGGGGTGAAAGAAAACGATTTGGTTTGAATAAGAGTCTTCCTTGGGTTCTGCTCTGAGAATGCAGGAAATAAATTAGTTTTTGAAAAAGTAAAAGTATGTGTATATATATATATATATACACATATGTATGTATATATATATGTATGAAATGTATCTGTCCTTGGGACTGTTGCATTTTGTCCTTTTACTTTGTGAAATCTCTATTGTTATAATGATTACTGACCTTACAGAAATGTGTTTTGATTGTTTTCCTTATAAACAGATCTGACCAATAGCTATGGTGAGAAGTAAGCAGTTCATGAATTTCATGGGATTTTTATAGTTTGGGTTGCCCAACTAAAAATGGAATATTGGTTGGTGTGTCTGTGGATATGGTGGTATGTAGGGCAGTAGGTTGTGGCCTAATTCAGTAAGAGAACATGCACTAACAAATTGGTCCTGTCAATGATGGATTATGCATGAAAGAAGTTAATTGAATGCAATCTACCGGCCACTGTCAAGAGCAACACAGCTTCTCCCCCCCTTCCCCCACCTCTTCCCTTACTTCTTCCCATCAGGCTGGGTTTTCTCTTGGCTCCACACTTAACAAGCTCCACATGCAAAATTGGAAGATCCTGGCTGTTGTTGCAAGGCTGCCTCAGCTTGTGCACATTGGGAAATGGAGAAATGAAACCCGGGGGTTTCTTTTTATGTGTTAATCTTTTGGAATGTGTGTGGATCATACTCAGGGAAAGAAATGATAGCTTCATGGTGAAACACTGGCCTTCCATTTTGAACTTCCATTTGCTAGCAAAAAGGGGGAAATGTTCAGAATCAAAAGCATTGATTTATTTTCTACCTGTAAAGGCAATGAATGGTGTGGTATGTGCATGGATACCATGTTGGCACCCTTGCAACTCTATCTCTCCATTAAGGTTCTCCTTTTAGTCTTGGCTTAACAAAAGCTGAGTTGGTTAGCAATGGGCTCTTTATTCATTTAGATATAGAGTTTAAATTTGTTAAGCTTGGAAGGAAGGGACATCAATAGGTACTGAATCATCAAACCCGGAAGTATGTTGTCTTTGTAAGGAACAGAAATGTGGAAACCCCAGACCCTGGGCACTTGATTCAAGAGAAACAGCACTCGAATTCCCAGGCTCTGTTTTGGGGTGGTCAGCTGGCCTTGAACAAGATGACAGAAGGTGAACATCTTTGGATTTCTGTATCCAGCAGAATCATAAACCAGCTGCTTCCATCCTTTCCTATCAGATTGATTTCTCTGACTTAAACCTCGAATTACCTTTATGATGGACTGGTTAACAAGAGAATTTTTATAAGCAGAGACCTGGGAGAAGCTTAAACTGCTATAGACAGCTTCAGAAAACCCAGAATCAATCATTTAATATATCTGTTGGGTGTTTATATTATCTACATACATGCATACTTCTCAGAATCCTTCAGTGGCTCCCCACTGCCTATGGACTAAATTCTAAACTCTTTAGCTTGTAATTCAAGATGCTCCATAAGTGGGCCTCAATCTAGCTTTCCATCCTTATCTTACACCTGTTACCTTCAAGTACTCTGTGTTCTTATGTATGTCAACTTCCTTGTGGAGTCAAGTATGAGTGTAGTGGACAGAGTACTGGTCCTGGAGTCAGGATGACCTGAGTTCAAATCTAACCTCAGATACTGCCTAGCCGTGTGACCTTAGGTAAGTCATTTCACCTCTATTTGCCTTAATTTTCTCAAATGTAAGAGGGTATGCATGATATCGGCACCTACTTTGAAGGGTTGCTGTGAGGATCATGCAAGGTGGTAATCTATAAAGTGCTTAGCACAGTGCTTGATACATAGTAGGTGTTTTATAAATGCTTCCCCTCCCCACCCATAATGACTAGAAAGAAAGCCACCACTGGTGGAAGGTGAAGGGAGACTGGCAATGCCCATATTCTAAGGATCATAGTGATATGGAAAGGTAGTAAGAATACTAATCCTTTCTCTTCTGTATTAGCCTAGCAGAATTTTTTTGTCTTAGGTGCATAATCCCTAACAGAGACATCACTTGAACCCAGATCTTCTTGAATAACATGCCTTTCTATTTTTTTAACCAGTACCAAATTATTCAGATGATTTCTTCTTTACGCTTTATACTTCGAGGTCTGAAAGTGCTATTCTTTTTTTATTCCTACTTTTGAGAGTATTGCCTTTTAGATTTTTGAACTTGTGTTCCTCCAAATAAATTTTGTTATCCATTTGTTTTTATTGTTTAGTCATTCTCATTTGTGTCCAACTCTCTGTGACCCCATTTGTAGTTTTTTTGATAAAGATACCAGAGTGGTTTGCCATTTCCTTCTCCAGCTCATTTTACAGATGAGGAAACTGAGGTAAACAAGGTTAAGTGACTTGCTCAGAGTCACACAGCTATGTGAGGCCATATTTGAACTCATGAAGATGTTTCCTGATTGCAAATCCAGTGCTGTATCTGCTGCTCCACCCAGCTACCCTCAATTTACTTAGCAATTACACACACACACACACACACACACACACACACACACACACACACACCCCTATTGTAGGAGGGAAACAAATCTACAAATTAATTTAGGTAGTATCCTCGTTTTATTACGTTGGCATGTCTTGATCATAAACAATGAATATTCCTTCAATTATTGGATGCATTATTTATTAAAGAGTGTCTTATGACTACATTTTCATATCTCTCAAGCATGTCTTGGTAAACTAACTCCCAGATGCATCATTCATTTTGTAGTTATTTTATATGAGGTTGCTCTATTATTTCTTCCTGTTTTTTGTCGTTGTTATGTAGAGATGCTGAAGATTTTTATGTATCTATTTTGTACGCTAGCTACTTACCTGAAGCGAATAATTGTCTCAATTACTTTCTTTATGGATTCTCTTGAAATTCTTAGTAAATCATCATGTTATATTTAAATGTGCAAATTTTGCCTTCCTCTTATTTTTGCCAATTTTATATCTTTGATTTTTTTTGTTTTGTTTTTTGCTCTATATGGCATTTCTAGAACCATGTTTAATACCACTGAGGAGAGAAGGCATTCTTGTTTTGAACCTGTATTTTTTGGGAGGGAAGCTTCTATTGTTTTTCTTCATTGCAAATAATATGAGTTTTTGTTTTCTAATATGTACTTTTATCATATTGAAAAATTATCCTTTTTTGCCATTTTAGTGTTATGAGTATAAATGAGTTGTGTATTTTGTTAAAGTCAGAAAAAGCTTCAGTTGATATAATGATCTTTTTTGGACTGTTTTGCTTTTAATATGTTTAATTATGTAAATTTATCATTATGTCGAATTATTTTTGCATCCTTGACATCAATCAAATTCATTCAGGTGAATTTTGGGGGATATTTTTAGTATTTTTGCTAGCATTTCATTTAAATTTTACTTCAATACAAAAAAAAGTATATTGGTCTAGAGTTCTTTTTTCCTTTTTTTGTTCTTCCTTGATTTGGACATTGGGGCCATATTTGCCTCACAAAAAGATTTGTAGAGTGCTTTGTTTTTTCAAGTTTAGAGAATAATTTGTGTAGTAAAGGCATTATTTTGTCTTGAAATATTTGATAGAATTTGTTGGGACCTATTTTTTCTTCCACCTTTGGTAATTTCTTTATGGCCTGTTCAATTTCATTTTTGAAGTCGAGTGTTTTGAGAGGTCTATTTAATGACCTGTTAATTTGAAAAAAATATTTTATATTTTTGGGGGTATTTTTTTCATTTTCTTTAAATTTTTAATCTTGCTAGTTTATAATTAAATATAGCCTGGATAATTCTTTTTATTTCTGTTATGATTTCACATTTTTTCTTTCGGTAATATGGGTTTTTGCTTTTTCAGGTTAAAGTATAATTTTGTTTCTCTTTTCAGAAAACTAGCTTTTCATTTTGATCATTTATTTAGTCTTTTTTGTTTTTCATTTTATGTTTGTCCTCTAATTTCTCATTTCATTATTTTGTATTTATTTTGAGTTTAATTGCTTGATCATCTAGTTTTGTAAATTGTATTTTAAGTTTATTAACCTTGTTTTTATTTTGTTAATGCATGTTTCAAGAGATAATTGCTATTTTTATTGTACAATAGTTTAAAGAATATAGGTAGTATTTCTTTCATTTGTTTAAACATTAATTTATAACTTCTCTGTGTTAAAGTAGGTAATTTATTTCTGAAAATTTACCATGCGGTACTAAGGTATATATATTAATGTGGCCATTCAAATCAAAGACAATTATCAAAATAAAAAAAAAACACCCTTAACTGAACCAAGGTCATAGATCCTAGGTTAAGGAGGGGGATGAGAGAAAAGTACCTACTATGTGCCTGGCATCATGCTAAACACTTTATAAATATTATCTAATTTAAGAACCCAGTTTCTATAGAGTGGTGAGAGCAGAAAGTTAATTACAAGGGATTAAGGATAGAAAATGGAGTAAGGATGTAGAAACATTGGCGATAGATGAGTTTTTCAGCAAGTTTAGTAGTTAAAGGGAAGGAAGGGATAAAAGGGTAGCTGGATACATTAAGAAGGTCAAGAAAAGGTAGATGAGAAGGAACCAGAGGAAAAAAGCTTTTTGAGTAGAGGAAAGGAGCCGTAATGTCTCAGTGGGTCATGAAAAATCACAGCTTTACAACAGTAGGCAAGAAATGATGAGGGGCATAACTCATTAATAACAAGTTAAATTGTGTTCTAAATACTGCTTAAAACAGTAGGGAAATGTTTAATACATTTTAGTAAAATTTCCATCCAAACTAGTTGAAATAAAAGGACTGTTGGCACTTAAAAGCATTAATTCCAGTTATCTGGAAAATTTACTTATGTGGGTCTTCTGAGCCTTATTCCACTCTGAGGCTATATGACCCAGAGAAATGGGGTCTCCTTGGTCTTTTGGTTTATGCTTTTCCAAGCCACAGGAATCTGGGAGTTGTAATACAGACCATGTTTTGCAGCAACCCCAGCATTGAGGCTTGAAAGAGTAAGTGGTGTCAACCTGCTGAACCCAAATGGGTTGGATGTGGATGGCCAGAGTAGAACAGAGCAGGCCAGAGACTGGAGAGTCAGGAATCAAATAGAAGTTTTATTTCAAGGTTGCAAGCAAGGAAGGGATCTAGACATATGTGTCCTCTCTCCCTGCCTACCCCCCCCCCCGGCTGCTTCTCACCCCAGTGGGGGGGACCTGTACTTGAGGCTAGACAAAGAATCAAACAGTGTAGTGAGGCAAGGTTATCTAGTGACGAAAAGTCCATTAATAGCAGGGCTTCATATCTGGGGCTGTTGGTACTTGCCCAATCTCAGGGATCATCAGTTCCAGAAGGTAAGCGCAAAGGATTGTTGTTACGCCAAGCTCAGGGCACAGCTACATTGCTGGGCCTTAGCTCTGGAAATCAGGGCATCTCCTAATAATATCTTGGACAGCAGTTCTCTTTGGGAGAGACCTTTAGGACATTAGTCCAGTGAAGATCTCCTCCAGAAGCAATGCTGACTTTGGTCATGAACTTGTTGGGACATATACTACGTAGGAAACGAATTAAATTTGGAGCCTACTTCTTCAGAGAGTAGGAGAGGAGTAGAGGGGAGAGTATGCCCTGGAGGTATCAGGGAAAGTATTTGTGTAATTGTTTTTGTTATATCTTTGAAGTGAATATTTCTTTGTAAAAATTACCTGGTGTTAAATGGTTAAATGGAACTGGAAGTGCTAGTTACTGGGTTCCTAATAAAATGGCGGCAAGGCGTGTATGTGGAGGGGATGTGAAGCACAGGCAATGGGGACCTGAGCAGTGGCAGTAGAGAGGAGAGGCACCTCCAAGTTCTCTATAGAATCTGAAGTGCCTTAGACCTATGAGCAGGAAATGTGGCAAGAGAGTGGGGCCAGAGCATACTATGTTATATTCCTACTGCAACAGTATTATCTAGTGTTTAGATAAGAGTGTAACAGATAGAATGGTAAACCAGGAATCAGGAAGACCTTGGTTCAAATCTTGAATCTGTTTTTTTAATTTAATTTATATTAATTATATTTAATTATAGGCAAGTAATTTAACCTTTCTAAGCCTTTCTATGATTATCTAAGGATAATCATATCTATTGTGCCTAATTCACAGGCCTATTGTGAGACTTAAATGAGATACTGTATACAAAACCCTTCCCAAACCTTAAAGTGCCATATTAAAGCAACTTATTATTATTATTTAAATTATTATTGTTAAAGGTTAGTTCCTTGTTGTTCTTGTTGTGGTTCAGTCATTTCAGACTCTCTGTGACTCCATTTGGGGTTTCTTGGCAAAGCTACTGGAATGATTTGCTATTTCCTTCTCCAGATAGTTTTCCAGATGAGGAAACTGAGGCAAACAAGGTTAAGTGACTTGCCCAGGGTCACACAGCTAATAAGTGTCTGAGACCAGATTTAAATTCAGGAAGATGAGTCTTCCTGACTCCAGGCCTGGTGCTCTATCCACTACGCTATTTGGTAGGTAAAGTTTACTCTATTAACAGTTAGATGCCCTCTTTGGACACCAAGTTTTCCATAATGTGGCCATTAGAGAAGGAGCTCATGATCATAATGTCTGTATTAACCAGGACAGTTTTGCTTTGGTTCATGTCCTCAGGTTAGTGGGTGGGGAACGTTTTATAATAGGTTTAGGGAGGTAATTTGTTCTGTGGAGTGGGCACAGGGAGGGGGAGAGGGGCCCACTGGATTATAGGATCAGTTCTGACAGTCTGGATTCTCTCTGAATGTATAGAATAATTTCAGAGTCTTTTATGAAAGGTTCTATGATATTTAGAGGACGCATTTTTAGAAGTTAGAATGTCAGCTTCTGGAGAGCAAAGACTTTTTTTAAAGGGGTTTTTGGATTTCTAGTTCCTAGTTCAGTAGCTGAAACATAGGAAGAGTTTAAAAAATATTTGTGGATTGATTGATGAGGGAAGATGGAAGGAAAGAAGGTGGTTTCAGAACAACCCCTGCAGCCATTGAAAATCCTTAAAATAAAGCAACCCATGTGAAAGGCCTTTGGGGAGTCTTGGTAGATCAAGAAATAGATTGGTGGGATCTTCCTTTTGGTATTGCTCATTAGCATTATATTCATTAGCATATGAGTTATTATTTTTGCTTGGCATGAACACTGTTAAAGCAAAGAAAGGAGGAGAAATGAATTGAAAATTTCTTTCAGAGACTTTCTCAGCATGTTTAATTAAATTCCCAGGGCCATATCTAGCCCTGGGTAAATGGGACATTTTCTCATGGTGCTAACATCCAGGAGGGTGCTTCCTCTTGAGATGTTGGCACCCTATCTCCCTAGGGTAGCTGCTATCCCCATGTTTTGCCTGCTGTATTCTGTAGGTCTGGACCACAATGTGGCCATGCCCCTAAGGGCCTCTTGTCATGGAATCTTCCCTCAAGACATCTTCCATCCCAAATTCCTTGGGTATGAGGACCATAGAATGGCCTGCCCTCTCCCTTGGTACAAATGTATCCTTGGTCAGGCTGCTCTCTGTATCACCAATGCTGCTCCCACCAGTGGCACTTTCCTTGTGCTCACTTGTTTTTGCCCCAGGTTAAAAAAAAATCCTACTTATGACTCTGTCCTAACACCTATTCAGCTTGTCAGTCATCTTTAGCCTCAATATCTCTCTTTAGTACCTTGTAAAACAGCCTTTCCTATTCATCCAAACCACTTTCCTTTAATACTTTCCATAATGAAAATAAGAAGAGTCAGAATGATTTTCTCAAGGAAGAATATATGTGTGTATATATACATTTATGTATACATATGTACATGTACATATACATATACATATACATACACATACATATACATACATATACACATATTTAGGCATAGTAGAATGTTGGTTAACTCCTTAAAAAATTTCCAATTCAAAAACCTACACGACATAATGCTGAGTGAGCGGAGCAGAGCCAGGAGAACATTATACACAACCACAGATATATGGATTCAGTGAGGACCAACTCTGATAGACTTTGCTCTTCTCAGCGACACAAGGTACAAAGACAACTCCAAAGGACTCACGACGGAGAATGCTATCTACATCCAGAGAAAGAACTATGAAGTATGAATGCAGATTGAGGCACACTTCATGCTAGCCTCCCCCGCCCCTTTTTTTCTTTTTCTCTTTCGTTTTTGTTTTTGTTTTTGGGTTGGGTTTTTTTTTGGTCCTGTTTCTTCTTTCTCATGATTCATTCCATTGGTCATAATTCTTCTCCATAACTTGACTAGTGTGTAAATTAATTCAATGCGAAGTTATATGTGGAAGTTATATGGGATTCCATGCTGTCCTGGGGAGGGAGGTGGGGAGGGAGGGAAGAAAATCTGGAACTCAAAATTATGTAGAACCAAGTGTTGT
>JAQQSZ010015106.1:0-11359 GCA_028646595.1 Phalanger gymnotis
GACCATTCAGGCTGTCCTGGGCTGGAGCCCTGCTTCCCTCTGCCACTTTGTGGGTTCTGCAGTTCTAGAATTGGTTCAGAGCCATTTTTTATAGGTTTTTGGAGGGACTTGGTGGGGAGCTCACGCCAGTTACTGCCTTCTAGTCACCATCTTGGCTCCGCCCCAAGACCTGAGTTTAAATTTGGCTTTAGACACTAGCTCTGTGGCCTTGGGCAACTCACTTAAGTCTCTGTTCAGTTTCCTTATCTGTAAAATTGGGATCATGATAGCATTTCCCTCACAGGATTGTTGTGAGGATCAGATGAGTTAATATTTTTAAAGTGTTTGGCACATAGTAGGCACTTTATAAATACAAACAATTGTTATTAAAAAAAACCAACCGTTGTAGCAGTGCTTTTTGCAATAAAAAATAAAGATATGTGGAAATTAATTTCCAGGGAGATGTTTGCTAGTAGCTAGCACACAGGGGCTTAAGAGCTGCTTGGGGAGTGATTAGTGTGTTTAGGATTTTTCAAATGGAACCTCTTGCGGGTTTAAAAAAATAATTAACAGAGGAGGGGATCCATTGTAGTCTTCTAAAGGAAGTGGCAATTGATCTAAGCTTTGAAAGATTGGAAAATCTAAGAGGCACAGATGAAGAGGGATTGTGTTTCAGGTTTGGCGGACAACCTGTGTAGAAGCATGAAGATGGAACTTATTAGGTGCTTAATATATGTTTAGTGGCTGATATGACTGACTGACTAGATTCACAGTGTAGTACATGAAGAACTGTGAATTAGCCAGTTTGGTTCTTTGTGAAGGGAAATAATAGGTAAAGAGTCTGTATTAATATATGTATATATATTTTTAAAACCCATATTCCATTTTTTCACTCCAGCAGCTTTTTAAAGTAGCTAAAATTGCTTCAGTTCTGTGCTTTGTTAATTTTGATTTTTGCTGTAACCAGCTGGTGGCCTGACTGTATATAAAGAGATGATTCAGAAATGGCTCCCACATCAGTTACAGCCCTTTGTTTCCCGTGGGTTAAAAATAATCAGTTTTTCAGGAGGTCATTTGGTGTTTATGATATCTAGCACCTACTTTAATCTCTTCTGGTATAAAATATCCATGATATATATAGGCAGGGAGGCTACTGTATGTCCTTGTAGCAGTGTAAGAGATCAGGTAGAGTATGTACCAGGAATTTTGTTAAACAAGGGACCGCTAAATCTGACTTAAAAAATTGATTGGAGGACAATTGACTTGTCTAGGCCCTACAGTGAGATTTGTCAAATCCTATGATCTATCTTTATTTAGAAGCTTATTGGCTCGTCTATTAAATATATTTGTGCATTTCTGTGACTGGTATTTTTTTTTATGTCTGTTACAGGTACGGTCTGAAACCCAATGATCAAATTTTGGCAGAGGAGAAACACAAAGAACTGTAAGTATGTGATAGAACATTATTACACTTGACATTTTGTGCTTGTCTGTAATTGGTATCCTAACACATATGCCGATTTAATAATTATATATAGTGTTATCAACACGATAGATTTAATTCTATTGGAAATGAATAGGTTATTCACTGAAAACAGTTAATTTAACCTTGAATTGGAAATAATTGCTCTCACTGGTACATTGAAAAATAGTTGTAGTATGTAGTATGTATTTAGTCATTCAGAGTAACAATGTGGATTGTCAAATTCATTTAACTTCCTTTTTTCAGATAAAATGCAAAAATTGTCACCTTTAAAAATATTGATCTTTTTTGAATGACCACATTTTCCACCCTGCTCCTGAAGGAGTCCTACCTTGTTCATAATTAATTTGCTAGTGTAATGGAATTGATGATGTAGAGAGGCAGTGTTGCCTATTGGGTAGAGAGCTGTCTTTGGAGTCAAGAAGATCTGTTTTCAGGTGTGGAGCTTAACACATACTGTGACTGACTGAAGTGTAACTGTCAAACTATTTACAGCTGGTGGCATAATAGAGTGGGAATCCCAGTTCAGATTTGTCTTATACACTGAGCAGCTATGGCAGGTTACTTAACCTTCGTCTTCCTCAGTTTCCTCATCTGTAAAATGGAGATTACAGTGAACAGTACCTTCCTCCTGAGGATCAAATAAGCAAGTATTGTAAAACGTTTTGCAAACTTTGCAGCTCTGGAGCAGTGTTCTTGTTACTGTCAACCTCTCAGTGCCCAAGGAAGTCTTGAGAAGTGTTTTCTTTCACAACATAATATAAAAATATATTTTGCATGATTACACATGTATAACTTATCAAATTGCTTGCCTTCTCTGGGGCGGGGTAAGGAAGAAGGGAATTTGGAACTCAAGTTTTAAAAAATGCATGTTAAAAATGTTTCTGCATGTAATTTAAAAAATGTTTTCTTTTAAAAATAATATTTTTCTCTCTGCCCCTCTTTTTCTGGCTTTTTGCCAAGGTGGAAAAAGAAAATCTTTGGTATATGATAGAGAATACTTTTTATGCCTTTGTACATAGACCCTTAGAACTGGAGATATCATGTGAGGTTATCTATTTGCCTTTAGGAAAGGCCAAGTTTAAACAAGATCTGTCTCACTTGTAATGATTACAGAAAGTACATTTCACACCCTTACTTGGGAGCTTATTATAATGTTCTCTCCTCACTGTTAGAAATTTTTTTTGCAGATATAGTTTAAATCTGTTCTTTAGATGGAAAATGGCAAGCAGCCCGTTTTTTATGGAACAATTCTTGAGTTACTTAAAGGCTATTATTATTGTGTTGGCCAGTTTGCCTTTTCCAGTCCTAACAATCCTAGTTTTGTTTTGCCTTTCGTGTAGCTCTTAGTTTTCAACATTGCTCTTTCCCAGATGCTTTCTGTGTTTGGTTCTTATGTTGAAGAAACCCTAACTAAATACAATCCTGTGTTTAGATACTTCGATGAGTCTGTCATTTGATTGATGTGGTTATCCCTCCAGTAGAAGATAGAAATCTATTCCTGCTTTTTCATGTATGTGACTTGTGTCCACTCATCACTAGTCCACAGTGGATTTCTCTAGAATCCCAGGGCCCTTCCTTGAGATCTCAGCATTGTCTGGATACTAATAGAGCACGAAGGTTGTGCACAAGTTACTCTTAATTTTTGTTATGTATCTATATATGTAGTTATAGACCATTTAATAAAGAATTAAGCAATTGTAGAGTTATTTAATGGTTCTGAAATACCTTCCAGTTCTTACACATTCTGGTCCATTTTGCATTTTTACGTGTCCTACTACATTGCTCACTCATTGCCAGATTTTGAGCTCTCTTGAGCCATAGATTTTTGTCATGCTTATGCCCACTCTTAACAAATCCTTTAGTGTCCTTCTGATTCAGTGTTAGTCTGTCCTCTTCACTTCCCCTTTGCTCTGTCACCACATACACTATTTGGCTCCTATCATCTTATTGACCCCTTGCATTTGATCTTTTTGCAGATTCTTAGTCCTTTGCTCACGTTTCACATAATAGGATCATAAACCTCAGAGGCTTTCCAGTGCAATCTGTTTATTTTACAGATAAAGAAACTGAGGCTCAAGGGGGTTAAGTCACTTGTCCAAAATTACACGGGCAGGGTTAATGGTCAGTATTTGAGCCCAGGTCCTTTTTTTTTCAGAGCCTCTGCTTTTACATTATTGTTGTTACACTGTAGACTATTAGCCTAGGTTTTGGTGTTCAGTTTGGTGTTCAGTTGGGTTCCATGTGTGTAGTTAGTGAGTCAACAAGTATTAAGTGCCTACTGTGTACCAGGCACTCTGCTTAGATATTGGAGATACAAAGAATGAAACAACCTGTGTAAGGGAGGGGCTTACATTATAATAGGAGAGATGATACATTTATCAATACATATAGCATAAACATAAAGTGAATAAATATAAACATATATTCAAAGCAGTTAAAACGAGGTAGTTTGGGAGAAAGGCAATGAGAGGATCAGGAAAGGCTTCATGATGAAGATGGCGCACTTAACCCGATAACACTTTACTGAACTTCACATTGTTCTGAACTCTTAAAATACATCAGATTCTTTGGTATGATTCTAACCCTGCCAGATATTACCAATATGAGCTTGGGCAGTTGTCTCTGTTTCCTTATATGTAAAATGAGGGGTTTGTAGTAGGTGATTGATAAGGACCCTTTCATGTCTTTGGACTATAGGATTTAAAACCAACTGCAAATTTAGCTGATGTAAAGCACGAGCCAAGGCCAGTTTAGCTTCCTCTTTAAAAGAGTTGTTGCTTAGCCATACGATTATATGTACCTTATCCCTACTAATCATTGTCCAGATGTGTTTCCATTAGTTGTAGTGGACGGTGTTTAGATAATGTTAACCAAACTTCTTCCACCTATTAAGAAAGTAATTCAGGGTATACGTCCCAGTGGTTGATCATTGCTTCCCACTAAACTGCCTTCATGGGTCAGTAATATATACTAGGGATAATGCATTGAACATAATACATGCTTGTCAACTTGAACATAGATCATAGAGCTTGAACTGAGAGGGATCTTAGAGATAAGGAAACCCGAAACCCAAGTAAGTTAGGTGACTTGTCCAGTGTCATACTGATAGTAAAATGGCAGAGTATGAATATGAATCCAAGTCCTCTGCCCTTTTTGCTGTTACACGTGGCATGAAGCTGTCTGGCAATATGACATCAGAAATGTTTCCCGGATCAGAGAGTGTTTTGAACTAGGTTCTCTTATGTATGTCATTCCTTCAGGTACTTCAGACATAACAAACTGATTAATTGATTTTATTTAATTTAAACTGAGCTTGTTAGTGGATGCTGGAAGTGAGTACCATGTTGATTGTTCTTTTAAGGGCCTGGGAACTTGATTCCTCAAATGCAATAACATTTTGTATTGAAAAGTCTTTTCACTGTTTCTATGTATTTCCAAGGAACTTAATTTCTTTGAATATGTGAAAAGGAAAAGTGCCACATAACTGGCTTATTTTGAAATATTTTTTATTTTCTGTAACAAAATAATCTTGAAATCTTAAAAAACATTTAACATATACAAGATAAGATTTTTTTTTACAATTTTTAAACGTTTTTATTTAAAGTTTTGAGATCCAAATTCTATCCCTCTGTCTCTCCCTCTCTCACCTCCCCCCTCCCTAAAATAGTAAGCAGTCAGATATAGGTTATACAGGTGCAATGACATAAAACATTTCCATATTAGTCATTTTTGTACAGGACAACTTGAATAAAGGAGAAAAAAATGAAAAAAAAGTGAAAAATAGTATGCTTCAGTCTATATTCAATCAATATTAGTTCTTTCTTTGAAGACAGATAGTATGCTTCATCATTAGTCCTTTGGGATTGCCTGGGAACATTGTATTGCTGAGAACACTTCTTCATTGAACAATATTGGTTGCTGTGTGCAATGTTCTCCTAGTTCTGTTCACTTGATTATGCATCAGTTCATGTAAGTCTTTCTAGGTTTTTCTGAAATCATCCTGTTTGTCATTTCTTACAGCACAATAATATTCCATAACAATCATATATGGCTTGTTAGCCATTCCCCAGTCGATGGGTGTCTATATCGCCAATGTGATACCCACAGTGGCTGCTGTGAATGTGCAGGCGTATTCCCAGGTTTGAATCACAAAATATAACATATTCTTTTGCTCAGAGATGAAACCAAGACATTTATTCAAACACCAGAAAGCCAAATCCTTCACAGTAACAAAGAAGTCTGTATACCTTACCAATGCAGGGGGCACTGCCATCCCCAAGCCTTCCCTCTGTCAGGCCTCCCCACAAACAAGCTCTCTTGGGCAAAATGTCCCTTTCTCACCCACTCTAGCTGCTTTCTCTCTCCTCCAGCCCTAACTGCTCCCACTCACGAGCTTTCCACCCCCTCCTGCTCCACCTTTTGGCACGCTCTTCCCATCACAGGCTCAGGTGGCTCAGGCTTCCTCGTGACCCAGGGGCTCAAAGCAGGTCACGTAGGCCTATTAATGGATCGGAAAGATCTTCCCATTGCATTAACGTTATGGCATCCCTTCGAAGTCCAATTCTTAGCCACCCCAAAAAGAGCTGCTACAAATATTTTTGTACAAATAGTCCTTTTCCCTTTTTTTTGGATATGTTTGGGATCTAGACCTAGCAGTGGTATTGCTGGTCAAAAGGTATGCACAATTTTATAGCCCTTTGGGTATAGTTACAAATTATTCTTTAGAGTGGTTAAACCAGTTCACAACTCTACCAACAGTGCATTAGATCCTTATTTTTCTACATCCCTTCCAGCATTTGTCATTATGTCATATTAGGCAGTCTAATAGATAAAAGGTGGTACCTCTGAGATGTTTTAATAATGTTTCTCTAATCAGTAGTTATTTAGAGCATTTTTATATGATTATAGATAGCTTTTACTTCTGTTGAAGACTGCCTGTTCATATCATGACCATTTAACAAGATGAGATTTTCAGTCTCCTAGAAATACTTGGTAAGCTGTATAAGTGAACACAATGCAGTTGTCCTAAGGGTAGGTCCGGTCATTCTTTTGGAAACTATTATAAGATGTGTGTACACAGCTTTTAAAAAATTTTTTCATTTAAGGTGAATATGCCACCTTTTTACAGAACCGGTGCTCATGGAATGAGTGTCATATGTCTGTTGTGTTGTCACTTGCCTGATTTTGGCATCAGTTCAAAATTTGCTCAACCCCTTGGACAGCAGGTTCTGTTTCTTATGGTTTGCTGCCAGCATCCTGAAGGAAAGCTTTAGTAGGATATGTCAAAGTGAAAGCATAGTATCCACTGCAGCTCCAGAGATGTTTGGTTTTAATTTAGAAGACATTTTAAATAGAAGGTTTTGAAACATTGCCTCATATTGATCTTTTCCTTCAAATGACATATATCAGATATTTCTTTACTCATCTCATATCATAGGAGGGAACAATAGAGACCTAATCTAGCTTTAGAAATTGTCAAATGAACTATTTGTTTATAATTATATTTATAATGTATAATATAATATATAATAATATATATAATATATTTATATATCATCATATAAATATGTGTTATATATTATATAATACATATAACATATATGTTATATATACAATATATAAATACAGTATATTATATAATATATATAACATATGTTATATGTAATATATAAATATAATGAATTATATTTGTAACAATTGTACTTATTAGTTATATTAGAGATTATATATTAGGCACAAATTCTCAAATGAGACCTTTTTCACTAAAGAGAATAGCTGTTTTACTCTGGTAATAATAGTTAACATTAAATAGCAGCTACTGTGTGCAAGGCACTACGCTAAGCATTTTACAAATATCTCATTTGATACTTACAGCAACTCTGGGAGGTAGGTATGCTATTATTATTATTATCCCCATTTCACAGATCAGCAAACTGAGGCAGACGGGTTAAATGACTTGCCTAGGGTCACACAGCTAGTAAGCGTCAGAGGCAGGATTTCAACTCAGGTCTTCCTGATTCCAGGCTTAGCTGGTTTTGGGTAAAGATTGTGTTGTGGTATTGTATAAATAAGCAAACTGGTACCAGTAGTTGGTTTAATGTGCTAAATCTTTGTTTCTATAATTTTAGTGGTTTGCATTCCCTTCAGAGGTACAGACCTCATTGTCTCCTTGCCTTCTGTTGTGCGATTCTTATTGCAGTTTTTCTGTACAGCTTCCTTAAAGTATCCACACAGTGGGATGGAGGTAGTGATATTGTTCTCTTAAAACTTGGGGATAATAGTACAGCACCTAGACTGTCCATTTGTTACCCTTTATTGTTAGCGGTGTGATCAGCCTCTTCTTATTTTGGTTTTTCTCTCTGCAGCTTGTGATAGTCCCTTTGATCCTCTCTTCTCTCTAGGTTTCTGGGACACTGCTTTTACTTGGTTCTGTTTCTACCCACCTGGTCCCTCTTTCTCAATCCCCTTCGATGGATATTCTTTTAGGTCTCACCCGCTAATTGAGGGTATCGCCTAAGGCCCTTCTTGGGCCCCCTTCTCTTCTCCTTCCCTCAAATATTTCTTTTGGTGAACTCATCATCTTCCCTCGATTCAATGATCATCTTTATGCAGGTGATTTTCAGGTTTATTTGTCCAAACCTTATCTCTCTTCTGACCTTCAGTCCAACATTTCCAGATGCTTATTGGACATCTTCAATTCATTGTCTCATAGAAATCTTAAACTCAGTGTATTCAAAACTTGGCTGACTATCTTTTCCCTAAACCCTTCCTCACTTCTTAGATTCCTGATATTATTTAGGGAACCACCATCGTCCAAGTCAGGTGTAATCCTCAACTTCTCACTCCTTTCTTTCATATCCAATCTGTTGACATGTCCTGTCTGTTTTGCTTCTGTAACATCTCATGTACACCCACTTATTTCCTCTGACACTGTCACTACTCTGATCTAGATCCTCATTACCTCATGCATGGACTATTGTTCATCTGCCTGCCTAAAGTCTCCCCTCTCCAGTCCATCCTTCATTCAGCTGCCAGTTATCTTGTCACTCCTCTAGGATCCCTCTAGAATCAAATGTGAAATCTTGTATTTGGCTTTTAAAGGCCTTCGTAACCTGGCACCTTTCTACTTTTCCAGTCTTTTTACACGTTACTGCCTTCTGCATATTCTAGGATACAGGAGCACTGGCCCCCTTGCTGTTCCTTGCATAAAACATCTCCCAACCTCAGGCACTTTTAGTGGCTGTCTCCCCTGTCTGGAATTTTCTCCCTTCCCATCTCCATTTTTTCTGTTTCCTGACTTCTTCAAGTTTCAGATAAAGTCCTGTCTTCTGCAAGAAGCCTTTCCCATTCCACCTTAATCTTAGTTCCTTCCTTCTGAGATTTTCTTCAATTTATCCTGTATGTATCTTGTTTGTATGTAATTGTTTGCCAGTAGTGGGAGTTCCTGGAGAGCAAAGACTTTTTGTTTTTGGTTTTTGCCTTTCTTTGTATCCCTCCATGCCTGGCACATGGTAGGTACTTCAAAAATTTTTGTTGCCTTGACTTGGTCATGTATGCTCTCTGTAATATCTTACACCACTTTTTTTGTACAAGCCATCTTTTTTGATTTACTCTGTAGCTTGCTTATACCCACTATGAATCATTCCATTTCTTTTTGGTTCAGTAGTAATTCTGATTACTCTAAACTCATAGTTCCCTTTATGCATGGCCACGTTACATCATTGGATGAATATTGATGGTAAAAGAGGGGAGCTTTTTGTAGCAGTCTGCTGTTGAGGATTATTTAAAGCACTGAGCCATTTCCTAAATGTGATCCATCCAAATAACCTCTGCCTACTCAAATATGGGCTTAGATCTTTATTTCTTTGTAGAACCTTTTCCAAATGTGTTAATATTAATTTGATATAGGTACATACACATACTACATCAATGGGCCGTCCATCCTACTGCCTGTTACTGTTTGGAAAATAGGCATTTTAAAACTGTCTGCACTGGAAGAACAATCTGTCACCTGTGTATTTCACTGAGGAGGCTTTTGTAACATTCTGGGGTTCAGTGCAGTTAGTACAATGTCATCTACAAAGAGAAATGCTTGGAGAGCTTCGCCATCAGCAGCAAGTCATACTTGTGCAAGATGTTTTCCACAGTCATAGGATTGTAGAGTTAGATCTGCAAGGGGACCTTCAAAGCCATCTAGCATATTCTCTTCATTTTACAGATGATGTAGTAATATGAGGCCCATGGAAGTGCCTTGCCCCAGGACACTTGTAGGTAGTACATGACAGATACTGAGAAATACCTTAGGTGGTCATATGTTGCTTTCTTCTGTGCTTCATTTGATGTCACTTACCAGAAAGTCATGGAACAGAGTTCTCTGGTGTTCCATTTGTCTTAGCTGTTTATGGGTTGGAGACTCGTAAGTTGAAGAAAAACTTCCAGGTTTTATTTTGTTCTGTGTTCAAATACTTAAAAAAATCAATAAACTGTAGATATAGTGGAATCTTATATTCTTTACTTCTAGATAATTTTAATAATTGTAAATATAGTTCATTGTGGAAGATTATTTGTGAAAACCTGTTTTTAAATTAACTTCAAGGGTAACCTCAATGCACATATAGATCATTCTCATAAAAATTTTGTGGAGATGACAAAATAAGTGTGTAGGTAAATTGGTCCCAGCTACTTTTTTTTTTTTTTGGTAAAAACACCATTAGTCATATTTTCCCCCTTCGCCCCCCCCCCCAGGTTTTCTTTTCCATTTTAAATGTCTACTTTAAATTATTTTTAAAAAATCCATCCTCGAGTGTCTTCAAGTTGTGTTGTCTCCAGCATGGATTTAATTTGAATTTATTTGGTCAGGTACACTCAAGGATATGCTGGTAAAATATTTGATAACTGGCGCTCTGGAAAAAAAATATACACATGACATACTTTTAAATTTAATCTACATTATTAACATTTTCTCTATCACTTTTTAAGGTCTACACAGTCAGAAAAATAATAAAACCATCTGATTCGTAAAGTTTGCTGATTTCTAAGGTAAAGATGCTCATACTGAAAATTTAATAATCAGCTCCAGCATATATCATCTTAAATGCCATTGCCTTTGTCCTTACATGTGTTTTTAGTACTGCGGCAGTAGAGTATCAATGTGGTTTCATTCTTTTTTTTTAAAAATTATTTATTTATTTAATATTTTTAGTTTTCAGCATTGATTTTCACAAGAGTTTGAATTACACATTTTCTCCCCATTTCTACCCTCCCCCCACTCCATTTGGCATATATTCTGATTGCCTCATTCCTCAGTCAGCCCTCCCTTCTGTCACTCCACTGTCCCCCATCCCCTTTTCCTTACTTTCTTGTAGGGCAAGATAGATTTCTATGCCCCATTGCCCATATATCTTATTTCCAAGTTGCACGCAAAAATTTTTTTTGAACATCTGTTTTTAAAACTTTGAGTTCTAAATTCTCTCCTCTCTTCCTTCCCCACCCTCCCTAAGAAGGCAAGCAATTCAACACAGGCCACATGTGTATCATTATGTAAAACCCTTCCACAATACTCAGTGTTGTGAAAGATTAAATGTTTTGCGCCTTCCTAACCTATCCCCCTTTATTGAATTTTCTCTCTTGACCCTGTCCCTTTCTGAAAGTGTTTGTTTTTGATTACCTCTTCCCCCTGTCTGCCCTCCCTTCTATCATTCCCCCCTTTTTTATCTTCTTCCTCCTTCTTACCTGTGGGGTAAGATACCTAATTGAGTGTGTATGGTATTCCCTCCTCAGGTCACATTCGATGAGAGCAAGGTTTACTCATTCTCCCTCACCTGCCCCCTCTTCCTTTTCTACAGAACTGCTTTTTCTTGCAACTTTTATGCAAGATAATTTACCCCATTCTAT
>JAQQSZ010015107.1:0-11359 GCA_028646595.1 Phalanger gymnotis
GAAAATGGCTTTTCCCATGTCATCACTGGGAACTGGCTCAAGTGCACATTTTAATACTGGGTATATTAAGAAAGGAGATCACAGAATCAGGCCACCTACTCCAGTCCTCTCATTTTAAAGAGGAAGAAACCGAGTCTCAGGAAGACTGAGTGATTTGGCCAGTACCCTACAGGTGTTGTACATCAGAGCCAAGACTGGAAGCCCCTGACTCCAGAGCCAGTGGGCTTCCCCTTGAAGCATGCTGGACCCTTGGGCCCGAAAGAACTGAGCGCAAAAAAAGCAGTGTTGCTAAGAGCCAAGGTTTGGGGGGGGGGACAAATTGTGTGTGCGCACAGAGGTAGCATCTTCACACCCACCCCCAGTCCTGAGCTCCTATAGCAACCTTGGGGCATGTGCCTGTGCTTTCATGCCCCTGCTAGGTTCATAGCAGGAGGCAGTGTGAGGGCCCCTTCCATACTGGTCTCACCCCCAGGATATGGCCCCCTAAACTTCTCAACAGGTTGTCTGTCAGTGGGCTTGCCCACACCCTCCAGAGGAAGCTCCCATCAAAGTCTCAGACAAGGCCCTCCTCTCTGTCAGGGAACACCCCTGATTAAGCAGGACCCAAGCCTCTGGGTGTGGAGCTTTACTTCTTTTGAAACAATTGTGGAAAAGTGAACAGCAGAGTGGGAGCGGCTCTCTGGCCTTCTCAGGGGGATGCTGGAGAATCAATTTCAGTCGATGATTAAGTCAACAAACATTTCTTAAGTGCTTATAATGTGTCAGGTTCTATGCTGAGCATTGGAGATCCAAATAAAAGCAAAAAAAATGTCGTTGGGCCGCATGGAAATAAGGAGAACACAGTATGCCCTGTGTAGCTGGCAGTGCCACTGGGAGGTTCCAGTGAGAGAATGTGGGCATCGCCAAGTGAGTGTTCAACAAATGATGCTGATAATGGTGGTGATGATGATGATGATGACGATGATGGTGACGATAGCTAGCTTGTACAAGCACCTGCTATGTGGCAGGGACCCTGCTAAGAGCTTTACAACCATCTCATTTGATCTTCGCAATAACCCTAGGGGGTAGGTGCTATTATTATCCCCATTTTACACATAAGGAAATATCAGCCATTAGTAGAGATGGCAATGTGAGACTAGTGTGGTACAGTGGAGGGAACATTAGAGGACCTGGGTTCAAATCCTACCTGTCTGACCTAGGGCAAGTAAGCACCTCTCTGGATCTCAATTTCCTCATCTGTAAAATGGAAAGGCTAGACTAGCTAGCCTCTGAGGTCCCTTTTGCTTCTAAATCTATGATCCTATGTGTGACCTAGGGCAAGTTGCTGAACCTATGTGGGCCTCAGTTTTCTCTTCTGTAAAGTCAGGGTATTGGAGTAGATCATCTCTGAGGTCACTTCTAGCTACAGATCTGTAATCCTGTGCTTCAGACCTGGGTTCAAATCCTGACTCTGATATGAGCTTGCTTCATGGCCTTAGCTAAGCCACTTCCTTTCTCTGGTCCCTCAATTTCCTCCTTTGTAAGATGAAGGGGTAAGACCAAATGATTTCTAAGGTCTCTTCCAACTCTAAAAGTGTGATCCTATGAAGGCCCAGCCTCAAGAAGACTTGGGGGGGTTATGGTGGGGAGGCACATGATGCTGCCTCAAATATTTGAGAGGAAGTCACAAGGAAAAGGGATTAGAATTGTTCTGCTTGACCCCAGAGGCTGAAACTAGGACCAATGGATGGAGTGTAGTGGATTTCGATATCAAGGAAGAATTTTCCAACAAATCAGCTCCACCCCTCCAAAATCAAATGAGTTGTCTCATAAAGTAGTAAGCTTCATCTCACTGGATGTTCATGTAGTGGTCAGATGACCTCTCATCAGGGTTTTGAAGAGATTCAGGTGCCAGATGGGGGATCGGACTAGATGGTCCAGAAAGTCCCAATTTTGGGTTTCTATACCAAGGCAACCCGCCTCAGAGAGGAATGTGGCAGCTTGGCACCAAATTCTGAATCAAACTGAAGGCCTTCAGGGTAAGCAAAGGTAAGAAAGTGGGAAAGCAAAAGACCTGTTCTGGAGACCGGTTTGGCTGCTTTGAAGGGTCTGCTTAGGGAATACTTGAAGGGCATAAACATTACAGCAGTGGAATAGAAGATTGACAAGAGAGGTTAGACCGTGTGTGTGTGTGTGTGTGTGTGTGTGTGTGTGTGTAGAGAATGCAGGGGAACTCAAATGCCTAGGTAAGGGTTTGGCCTTCGTTGTGTAGGCAAATGAGGGCTGTCACAATGTCCCATAGAGCAGTGATCAAGAACGCCTTCAATAAAAAAATTTTGAGCGTATCTCCCAATATATACATCTTTACTAACTTATAAATTATGTAAAGGTACTACTATACTATTAACACAAAATACACAAAAACAGATAGTTAAAAGGATGTTAAAAAACAAATATTTGACCCTAGGGAGGCAATAGGGCAGCTAGGTGGTGCTGCAGTGGATAGAGTCATGAGCTTGGAATTCAAATTTGGCCTTAGACACTGGCTAACTGTGTGACCCTGAGCAAGTCGCTTCACCCTGTTTGCCTCAGTTTCTTCATCTGGAAAATGAGCTGGAGAAGGAAATGGCAAACCATTCCAGTATCTTGGCCAAGAAAACTCCCAAAAGGGTCACAAAGAGTCAGACACGACTGAAAAACGACTAAACAACACAGGGAAACAATAGGGACTCACTGCAGTTTATTGAGTGGTGGAGTAACGTGGCCGGACCTGTGCTTTAGGAAAATCACTTTGGCAACAAAACAAAGGATGGATCAAAGAAAGGAGAGAAGAAAGAGAAAGACCCATTAGTAGAGACAGTTGCTGTGGGCCTCAACTAGGATAAGGGCTGAGTGAGGGGAGAGAAGGAGAGAGAAATATACTAGAGTCCTTGTGAAAGTAGATAGGACTTGGCAATGTACTGGATATGTGGGGTCGATGAGAGTGAGGAGTTGAATATGCCTAGGTTGTGAACTTGGATGACTAGGGGGGTGGTAGTATGCTCAACAGTCACAGGAAGCTAGGAAGGGAGGACAGTTTGTGGGGAAAGGTAATGTAAAGAAGTCTTCCGTGCAGATCACAACTCATCCGTGCCTATTCTTCATCCTTAGTCTCACTCCAAACAAAAAGGAAAGCGTGGCTTTTATTCGTTGGTCATTGTCCTTAAGACAGGGCAGAGCTTGTCCCACGGGGAGAGGCACCTGCCCAGACTCAGGCGATACGGGGAGCAAGAGGATACATTAAGGAAGACAGAAACCAGGTTATGGTCATCGAGGCATGCTCCATGAAAGGTAGGGGCACAGACAGGGCCGATGGCGTGAGGACATCAGATCCCCCGGGATATGGCAATAGGGCTAGATTCAAGTACTTGGGGGCCCTAAGCATTTGCTTCATACAGTAGATAAGTGCACTGATTTCACATAGACTCACGTATGTTTTTTTTTCCAAATACTACTTATTCAAGAAGACTTAGGAAAAGGAGAACGGCAGTACCTGAAGCACGCTAATGTAATGGAAAGCCAACCAGATTTTTTGCAGACAGTGAGTTTTCCAAAAAGCGTGTCTCTGGGAACCTCCCTTTGGAGTCTGGGGCAGGATGAAGAAGGGTTGTGAAAGTCAGAGACTTATCTTTGCAAGCATCCAAGGGTCATAAGTTTAGAGATGAAAGGGACTTCAATGGCTGCGTACTTCAGCATTCTCCTTTTCCAGAGGAAGAAAGTGAAGCCCAGAGAGGCCAAATGTTTTGCCCAAGGTCATTCCGAAAGTGCCAGAGGAAGATTTGGAATGAGGACTTAGGACTCTGAAGTCTATACTCTTTACACCAGACTACTTAATCCTCTGGGTAGTCAATTCATTGATATATATTTTTTTTAAAAACCGATCGGCAAATGTTTATGGATTGCCTTACTCTGTGTAAGGCACCATGCTAGGAGCTGAAAGGGATAAAAAGCATGTAAATCTGGGTTTAAGACAGGTCACATTAACTGGGATCTGGGGCAAGTGTCTTCCCCTCTCTGGGCTGTACGATGTGACTCAACTTTATAAAATGAGAGCAATGCCCTAGATGGCCTCTAAGAACTCTTCCAGCTTTAACATTCTGAGTTTTCCTCTTGATAACATCATGGAGCTGAAACAGATGGTCCAAACTCTATGAGCCTCTTCTCCGAAGTCCTAGGGCTACTGGGGGCATGAAGCTGCAGTTCTCAGGTAGGGCCACAAGGTGGCAAACTTAGCAAACCCAGAGGTCCTCTTGTTGAGTTAACAGCTAAAGCCCAGATGGATGGTGGGACAGACCTCTTGGTAAGCCTACCTGATCCTGGGATGGCTTGAGGGAACTGTACCTTCTCCATTCAAGTAGCCTCCAAAAGAAAGAATAACATCTGAAAGTCTGTTATAATCACAATGGGGAATACTGAGTGCTTTTAAAAGGAAAAGAAGCAAGGTCAGCTTTGACAGACATTTTCTTAAAAGCAAGGAGGAATATTACCCATTTCAAGAGCATTAAAACAGTTTGGAACTCATTCCTTCTTCTGGACAGATAAGTAATGCTTCTGGGAGTATAATTTTTAATAATTTATAAAACTAAAAATAACTAATGACTTATGTTTGCAAGTGTGAGTCTTGGAAGCCAAGGGAAAATTTATTCCCAGAAACCCCAGGTGTCAACAAACAACCACCATTTCTTGTTATGTTAAGTGCTGTGGGGGCTTTCATATGACTCACCATTTAAATTTCCTGGAGTTTATGAAAAGACTTTAAGAAGCTGGGAAGAAAGTAATGGAAAATTAGACATTATGCTTTGATAAAAGTAGCCCCTGAATCCTTTTTTTCCTTTCCAAAGTAATTCTTAACCCTTGCTTTGGGAAACAGGTGCATTCAAACTTTAGGAAAATTCATCATGTAAAACTCGAGTATTTCAGACCCAACTTGACTTAATGGCCATGGTACTGGACTTAATAGTCAGGAAGACCAGAGTTCAGTTTTGCCATTAGGCACTTACTAGCTAGTTGCAGGACCCTGGGCAAATCATATAACCTTTCTGTGCCTCAGTTTCTTCATTTGTAAAATGGGAGTTTTGGACTTGATTGTCTCTAAGGTCCCTCCTACCTTTAAATCTATGACCCTATGATCCCGTGTGGAGAACTGAGATCAGAAACCTAAAGTCAGAGATAGAGTTGACTCATTTGTGTCCTAGAGATCCAAGCAAAGGTTCACATCAGTCCTTCCCACCAAGTGGAAAAGGAAAAATCGCAGCCATGTTGAAACAATGAAGGGGGCAGAAAGCATGGTGCAGCGGAGGGGCTTTCAAACTGTGAGCAGTAATAGAATCCTCTGGTTAAAATACTATTTTGGTATAACTCCTTATTGAAAAATCTTCTAACATTATTATTTTAATGCCTAATATTAAACCCGATAAAGCTCATTTTTAAAAAAGAAACTAAACTTGGGGGTGCTTCATGATTCCTAAGACTTAGCTTTGAATTCCGGCTCTGCTTCTGACTAGTTATGTGACTTTGGGCAAGTAGGGGTTGGCTTTGATGGTCTCAACGACTCCTTCTAACACTGACTCTATATGTTAAAAAAAGACATATTTGGTTTCTGAATTATACCTTGATTTTTAAAAGTCCCACAAAAAGGTAGAAAAACAAACCTGTTTATGAAAAGCAAGCATACCTACCTAGAAATCTGCAGTTCTTTCTCCTGCTCATAACATTGCTTAGTCTGGTCATTCATTCAACAAATATTTATTGAGTTCCTACACAGTGGAAGGTACTGTGCTTGCTACTTGGTAGGGGTGGGGGAATACACAAATGAGGAAGGCATAGTCCTGGCCTTAAAGAAATTATAACTTTGTATGAAAGATGAATAAGAACTATAAAAATATGTCAGGGACTATATATCTTTTTCCCTGCCCAGTGTAGCTACATGGAGAGAAAGTGTGCGCCCTACTCTTTGCCACAGAAAGTTGAAGAAGCAGCAACAGGGATTGCGAATAATCCTACCCAGTTGTCCCCAAAGGCATAGTGGTAGACCGAAATCATTACAAAGAGATCATGATGCTCTCATAAATCTTTAAAACCCATGGAAGCCATTGGCCCAGAAAGAAGATGAATAGCCTGGGTGCAGGGAAAGAGAGGACATCAAACTACGATATGTCACTATAGGCCAATATGGAATTGGAGAGAGACAAGATTGTGAAGTGCAAGGGGAGATGGTTCCTTGAGACCTCATAATGGTCAATCAATGGGTCACAAAACCACAGTATAAGAGAAGTTTTCAGAAATGGAGCTATGACATAGGATGCCAGAGATTCTGGAGGAGAGTTGGTTCCCTGGGAAAGGGAATGGCCACTGTTTTCTGTGAGCTGAAGAGAATTGTAGGAAATGTAAGCTAAAGGGACCCATTTGGGGACCGGCAACCAGTGACATCCGCTAAGAGTGGCAGGAAAAGCAACATTACACAGCCAGCTAGAGGGGCCATGAAAGGGCACAGAGACATGGAGGAACAACCCCTAGGACTCCCACTGGAGCCCTACTAAAGGCAATGCTGAAAGTCAGTGGCGTCAAACTCAAATAGAAACCGGGGCACTCCTTGGGCTGCATAATAACTTATTTTTTAAATGTAATGTTATCTACGTTTTATTGCAAGTGACAGAATATGCAAGTCTCTGGGCCTGGTTGGGGGCATGGGGTGGAATAGGGTGGGGGGGTGGAAAGAGTTGCTCATTTTTGGTTATTTTCTATGGGTTTTGATATGTGACTTCTGTTTCCCCTAAACTGCAAATAAACTTATTTATACTTTGGGTCTTGTGAACCCATGTGCTTGCAAGGGGAAATGATGATAACAGTCCCAGAATGGGGCAGCGGGTTGCCAGATGCTGAAGGTCCCAGATTTTCTCAGTGGGGCAACGATCCAGAGAAGTGAGTTCTCCAAAGTGTACCAGTGATATTTGTGTCAAGAAAGTGGCTCTGACACAAGAACTATATACAAATAGCTATAACATGAGGTGGAATGTAACACATGCCACAGCAAAGCACAAAGTATTATTGGGGTTCAGAGAAGGGTAAGACTAATTCTGGTTGGAAAGATCACGCAGGACTTCATGGAGCAGGTGGCATTTGAACTAGCTCTTAAAATATGGGGTAGATTTTCAGCAGCTAGATACGAAAATGAGGAATTCCACACAGAGAAAAGGACATGAGAAAAGACACAGAGGTGTATGAGTGCAGGGTTTGTACAGTTTGGTTGAAGCATGAAGTGTATGAAAGGAACTGGTGGGAGATACAGCTGAAAAAAATAGGTTGGAGCCAAATCGTGAAGGACCCTTAACATTAGCCTAAAGAGTTTTAATTGTTTTCATTAAGTAATGGGAAACCATTGAAGGTTTTGAGTAGGGAAGTGATGTGATAAGATTAATACCTAAGATTCATTTAGCAATCATATGCAAAATGGATTAAGGAAAGAAATTCTCATTCTCTCTTTGTCTCTCTGTCTCTGTCTCTGTCTCTGTCTGTCTCTCTCTTTCTCTCCCCAGATCAATAAGCATTTATGTGAACACAATAGAAAAATTTGATTTTTCTTTAATAGTATTTTCTAAGAAAAAATGAAGGGTAATAGTGTCTCTTTGAGTCAATCCTCATCAAGGGGCAAAACTGAATATATTTTGCTTGCTCGTAATAAGATTAAAGTGGCTTGAAGTTATCCAAAAGCTCAAACGTAATGGTCTGAAGCTCATCTTGTCTGCGATTAAAGCCAAAGTTGTTGCTCTTGGACGTGAAACGGGCCAGGACATTCACGAGGCCACGGGGCGACAACCGATCCCGAAACTCAGCCGTCATGAAATAATATACCAGGGGGTCAAGGCAACAATTCATACTAGCGAGGCACAAAGAAATGATGTGGAAACACAGAATGCTTTTCATAAAGGAGCAGCTGGAAAAGAGGTCTTGTTTCAGCATCACGAAGATTGGGAAATTGATATGGTACGGGGTAAAACAAATGAAGAAGACCATGGCACACATCAGGACCATCCTCAAGGCTTTCTCTTTCTCGCTTTTGTTCTGGAGAGACATTTGGTAGTCTTGTAAGGATTTCATTGTCTTCCAGGTGCAAAAGGCAATGACACCAACAGGGATCACAAAGCCTCCCAGTTCAGCTACGGTAATCATGGCAATGGAGGAAGCCATGCTGATGTGTCGGACTGCAAGATCGGCAAAGCAGGTCTCACTGGAGGTGTTGGCCAGGCTGGCACTCCTCATGACAAGCAAGGGCAAGCAGGCAGCCCCAACAGTGATCCAGATGGTGGCACTGATGGCCATATCGTATCTGCGCTTCCAGTCTCGGGCCTTGAAGGGCTTGAGAAGAAAGAAGCAGCGCTGCAGACTAATGCACGTCAGGAAGCAGATACTCGCGTACATGTTGAGGTACTTCAGGTAGAAGCAGAGAAGGCACAGGAACCTCGGGAAGGGCCAGTGGTGGTTGATGTAGTAATAGATTCGCAGTGGCAGCGAGAGAACATGGGCAAGGTCAGCCACAGCTAGGTTGATCATGAAGATGACGGCCTTGTTCTTCTTGCTGATGAAACGACACAAGACCCAGAGGCCTGTGCTGTTGGCCAGAAGGCCAGGGATGAAGACCACGATATATGTGATAGCATACAGGGAGTACTGGAATGGCAGATGAAGACCGGTACAATTTACTTCTGTTCCATTCCCTTCCATCTTGAATATTTATGTTGCTTCTGTAAAGAACGCATGAGAAAAAAGGTCTGCAGAAAACAAGGGAAAGGCAATATCAGTCCAGCATATATACATAGAGGTGTCTACACTGTCAATAACTGACTTCTCAGGCACATTAAGGTTTCCAATGCACTTTCTCCACAACAAGCTCATTAGGTAGAGAGTACAAATAACATCGACCCCATTGTACAAAAGAGAAACAAGCTTAGAGAAGATACAAAAACAGAGGTTATTTTTATTCCATAGACACCACCAGATTCATTATGCTATATATCTTATTATAAGATGTTAAGGACTGTAACCAGAGGTCAGAAAAGTTTTTTGGAGAGTTATTCTGTTTCACAGACTTTTAGATTCATCTTGTCTATTCCCCTATATCATGCTTGAGTCAGTACGGCATAGTGGAAAGAGGGTCAGAACTGGAGTCAAAGGCACCGGGTTCAAGTTCTGACTGAAATTCCTCACATAACATTAGCTAAGTCCCTGAATCTCTCAGGATTTCTGTTTCCTCATTTGGAAGATGAAGGTGTTGGATTAGATGACCTCTGTGTTCACTTTCTACTCTGTGAGCCCATGAACCACAATCTGTCTCCCTTTCCATACTCACAAATCCTTGTTTTGCCCTCTGGCTACATGCAATATGCCAGCCCTTTCTCAGATTTTGAGACAACTATGGTTCAACTAAATTGAACATTAGGCTGTGACCCCACTGGGGCATTTGGAAACACTTTCCCACCCAGAGAGCTCTAGATAGAGGACTGTACCCAGAAGTCTGTCCCCCATTCACAGCACAGTTACTTACAGGTCTTGGGAGTTTCCTCTACTCTGTGTGTTTTCATGGCAGTAGAGGCCTTTATTCCCTGCTTGAAAATTCCATGATTCTATAGCTTTGTGATCTTCAGAATATTTGTATGATGGAGGCAGAACCTTTCTTGTTTCTCCTTCCTCTGCCATTGGCTGGTTGTGACTGCTGCCTGACTGATGGATCAAACAGCCAATTATATTAATGTGTCCCGCTACGACTTCTAGAGCCCATTTAGTAGGGAATTGTGGTCTACGGCCCAGGCATTTACTGAGTACCTACTATGATGAAGATGCTGACCCCCTAAATCTTCTTTCTAGGTTAAGCACAATTCCTTGTATAATATGGTGTTTGTCAATAGCACCCTTAAATACCTGATTGTGAGTGTTTAGGGCCAGAGACAATGTCAATACTCTTCCTTGGTTCAAGCTTGAAGGCCAAGCTGTGATTCTCCCAGCATTTCTCATGCTAGGAAAAGTACATTTTACAGATCATAGTAATAGCTACCATTTATATAGCTCATTATCCCCATTTTACAGATGAGAAAACTCAGACAGACAGAGCTTAAGTACCTAGAGTCAAACAGCTATTGTCTGAGGCAGGATGTGAATTCAGGTCCTCCTAGTCTAGTACTCCGCCCACTGTGCCACCCAGCTGCCAGCTGCCTCTTTCATTTGTAGAAATGAAAGAATATTGATACATCTCATTAATTAATTTTAATTGTTATTTTAATATATCATTATATCATATATTTAATACATTGTTATAACTGCTAATGAAATTAATACTTTCTATTGGCCGCAGATAGAATTAAAACTGGGGAGAACTGAAAAGAAAGCGAAACTGATTTAAAATGAACAGGCCCTGAGACGTAGAGTAGCTCTGCTATTACTGTAACTTGTGGAGGGGAAGAATATCTCTTTGGAGGAGGTCTGAAGCCATATCTGTCTACCCAACAGTTAAGGAGACAAACAGAAAGCGAACAATTCGGCCAATCCACTGGTTGCTTTACCTAATGATGCAATGGACTGGTTTTCTCCCCCTCCCAGCCCTCTTCCAACGTATGTCGGTGGTATGGAGGTTCCCTAGGCTCTGGAAAGCTTCATCAGTGAAGCACATGGCAGGGCATACTTATTGGAAAGGCATCATTAGAGTATGGGCCCAGGGACAGAATGCTCATCTGTGGTCTGAAGGGGCTCACCCCCTTCCCCGTTATCTCCAGGAGGATGAATTCCTTCAGGGCCCACGGTGACTCTAAGTAACAGAGCAAAGTTCCCAAGTGGATAGAGGCCCAGTTCATTGATTTCCCGTATGAGCCATCCTTTAAGGCCCTGGGCAGCGACCGGCAGGGCAGATGCTCTTCTCCCCTAATTTAATGGCCAAAGCAAGTGACAATCAGAGAGGTGAAAGGGAACCCCAGAGCGGAGGCAAAACCCAAGTTTGTCCTTGAAGGGGGTTTGTAGACTGCTCAGCCTAAATTAGGAGGGCCACTCAGGCAAACAGCCAGTCAATTCAGACAAAAACCTGGCCTACCTGACTTTTTTTTAAGGGAATTCACCATGTAACTCAATTGACCACTGACCAGAGATCCTGGAGCATTTAGTGTTTGGAGGCCAGGGATGTTACTGAATCAACCAGACTGGCCAAGGCCACAGTGGTATCAAATCCAGCCCAGAAATGTTTTATCATCTCTACTTGGAACAGAGAGGACTCTATCATAGGGATTTTATTTATTTTAATTTTTTTATTATTTAATATATTTAGTTTTCAGGGTTGATTTTCACAGGAGTTTGAATTACA
>JAQQSZ010015108.1:0-11359 GCA_028646595.1 Phalanger gymnotis
ACAGGTACAATAATGCACTTCTGGTAGAACTGTGAACTGGTCCAGCCATCATGGAAAGCAATTTTCAGCTATGCCCCAAAAGTTACTAAATTGCACATATTCTTGCCTGAGTAATACCATCAAGTCTACAGGCCAAAGAGATCAAAGAAAGAGGAAAAATACTTTATGTATAAAAATATTTATAGCAGCTTTTGTGTGTGTGTGTGTGGAGGCAAAGAACTGGAAACTGATGGAGCACCCATCAATTGGGAAATGGACAAACAAGTCATGGTATATGAATGTGATGGAATATTACTGTGCTATAAGAAATAATGAAGGAGATGTTTTTAGAGAAATCTGGAAAGTCTTGTATGAACTGAGGCAAAATCAAATGAGCAGAATAAAGAAAACAATTTATAATATAATAATGGAAAGAAAAACAATTCTGAAAGATTTAGAACTCTGATCAACATAATGACCAACCACAATTCCAAAGGACTTATGGTTAAACATGCTAACCAACTCCTGATAGAGCAGTGAAAGACTCAGAGTAAAGACTGGAAAACTGGAAAAAAAAATTTTTTTTGACATGGCCAATATGGGAATTGTTGTTGTTTGTCCTTCATTCTAGAAGAGGCCCAATGACATCAGGAAGGTGATGTTTTGACTTGAAAATGAATTGGATTTAAGCGAGGCAGGGCTCTGCAAAGCCACCACCCTCACTCTTTCCTCCACAGCCATCTGGTTCCAGTGACAAGACACAGATCAGGACAACTGGAGATGGAGTTTTTCTTGGTTATAAATGCTTGTAAAAGTTTCTTGCTTTCTTAAATGGGAGGGGCAAGGGATGGGAGAAAGAGAATGTGGACCTGAAAATAAAATGTAATTGAATTTTAAAAAGAAAAGTAAGGCACTATAACAGGGTTTATAACTTCCAAAGGAGAAATATGTGGCAATAGCATTTGAAAAGTTATTTTCTGAAAGTAATCATAGTCAACTACAGGAGAAGCAAGATGAAAACCATGCAGTCCAATGTTCCTATTGAAAGAGAAAACTAATTGATTGGGAACTTGACTGGAGAAATAAAAAGTCTCATTCTTACAGCCAACCTTGATTTCTCTTCTAAGAAGTTCCAGTCCAAGAAAAAGATTTGGTTATGCTTATGGAGGAAGTGCAGGCAAGGCTGTAGCAGGAAGTGGTTTAATATAAGCTACAGATACTAATTTTTAATAACTACTTGCTTCTCTTCTCTGACAGGCGAATGAACTTAGCACCATCAAAAGAGATACTAGCACACATATGGTCTTTTCTCAGAACCCTGGACTATCAGTTCCAGGCAACCACTGATAACTGTACGTGCCTTCCCCTTACATGTATCAGAAGACCTCAAGAAAACTTTCCACCACAGCTAGGCAGCTATCATTTTTTATGATGCCACAAAGACTAAAGGTTAACAATGAATTCACTAAGAACTGTGTTAACCATAACCACATAGCAAAGCTCTAAGTTCCTGGTCAGCAAATTCATACAAGAGGCCTTAAAGCTTATCTAGTCCAATCTCTTCATCAATCATGTTCAACAGAATGGTGGCTTAAGGTGATACAGTGATATGACTACTAGGCTAGGGCTCTGCTATATGCCAGTAATGACAACACGGGCAAGCAATCTAACTTTTATGGGTCTGAATGTTATCATCTCTAAAATGAGGGAATAGGCCAGCTGGTTTCCTCTAATTCTAAGATTCTACATTGTCAAGTAGGGGAGTTAAGTTCTTAATAATTAGTTCCTGATGACAAATTGGGTATCAGGCCAATAAAAGTGATGCTGGTAACTTAATTCAAGAAAATATTTTTAAGTGACTACTTTGAGTGCGGTACAGAACCAAACACTGAGAAAAGTGAGATAAAAATGAAACAGTCCTTGCCCTCAAGACCACAGGATCAAATTGTCACAGATTCAGAAGGGGAAGGACATCAAATTTAACCCTCTCATTTTATAGATGAGGAAACTGAGGGACAAAAATGTTAAGCAAGTGATCTTAAGCTTCACTTAGAAGGGGTTTAAATCTAGGTCTTCCTGACTACAAATCCATCACTCCATCCACTTCTTCAGCTATCAAACTTAGATCTCACCATGAGCATGCAATACGAATGCATAGAATTCAAATGTAACACAGATGGGGAGTAAAGAGGATTAAGTTGGAATCTTAATATTATTAATATTTGAGGAGGGAAAGAATAGACTAATAGCTGTCAGGGGAAGGGGGAAATAGGGAAGCCTTCAAGAAGGTGGTAGCACTGAAGCTGAGCCATTAAAGAAGATAAAGACTCTGAAAGGCAGAAATAAGGAGGCAAGGCATTGGAGGCATGGGGATTGTTGTTTGTCCTTCATTCTCAAAGAGGACCATGACATCAGAAAGGAGATGCCATGACTTGCAGTGAACTGGATTTAATTGAGGAAGGACTGTGCAAAGTCACCAGTCTCACTCTCTCTTCCAGAGCCATCTGGGTCCAATGGTGAGATATAGATCAGGATGACTGGAGATGGCCCTGGATGCAATGGGAGGGCTAAGGTCTTTCCCAGGTCTCAGTTTGTCTGAGGCAATGCCCATTTAGTGATTAAGCCTAGGTAAGAAGAAATGAAGCAAAGAATGACCTTTTTCACCTAGTCACAAAAATACAATCAATCTGGGAGGGGAAAACCCTCAGAGTTTCTGGCCACAGTTTGGGAGAATGGACAATTGTGGCAGATGACATGAGGACAAACTGGTACTCCAATTTGGCTGAACCATTGAGTGTGGGATAATATGAAAGATGTATGGAAAGGTGAGCCCCTGATTTCTAGCTCAATAGTTTCTCCTTTATTCTTCAGGCAACACAGAGTCATTGAAGGTTTTAAAATGGGTTCTGATGTGGTCAAACCGAACTGGTCTTTTGGCAACTGAACAGAGGATGTAAGATTAAATAAAGAAACAAGTGGCAAGGAGACCATTTAGAAATGTATTTCAATAGTATTGGCAGAAGTGATGAGAGTTTGAATGAGGGTGCTGAGTATGAGTGGAAAAGAGGGGAGAGATACAAGAATGTTCTGTCTGGGACAGAATCTAGGAGACTTGGCAACTAATTGAAAGTAGGGGGTGAGGGAGAGCAAAGAGTCAAGGATGACTCTGAGGCTTTGAACTTGGGTGAATAGTAAGATAACAGAGCTCTTGTCAGAAACGGTGATGTTTGCTGAATGGGAAGGTTTTAGAGGGAAAGACAATGATTTGTTTTGAATATGCTGATTTTTGAGATACCTATGAGATATCCAGGTAGAGGTTTTTAGCAAGTAATTTGTGATACAAAATACTGGAGTTTGTGATGAGGTTAGGGTTAAGGTTATAGGTTTTCTGAGATATGGATTTTATCCAACAAAAGTCAGGAGGCATTAAGCATACTGAATACCATGTAGCATCATAATAAAATAAATCAATTATATTTGAATAAAAAAGAAATGACTGGTTGCCAGTGTAGGAATCATTTACGACTTAGCTCTGGTTATTGTTAAAGGAGCAATGAAAAAGAGACTGATGCTCACCAAAAGTATACCGCCACTATTATGGAGGATATCCAGTTCCAAAAGGGAAAGAGATTCTCTATAGTTGGTGAGGTCCTCCAAATGCTCCTGTTTGAAGATGATATTGTGCCGATTGCAAAATATTAAGGCCTTTTAAATGAGGTTCCTCATCAATAGAAAGTTTGGCCCAACTCTCCACAGAGGAAAAACTAAGTGGACAAAGAACACCTAGAGTCCAGATTTTGATATGCAGTTGGATGGGCAAGCAATCGTTCATCTGTACGTATAGTCTGGGCAGCCACAGCAGATGGACAATGCTGTGTAATGCAGTGGCATGCATGAGGATAAGGGGATAAAGACAAGAATCACTAAAGATGAGAAGATAATTACTAACCCTTGAGGCAATAAGGAGCCACTGGAACTCACTGAGCAGGACCATGGTATGGTTAGCACAACACTTGGCAGCTCTGTGGAGGAAGGACTGAAGAAAGGAGTAAGTCAGGCCATGGAGGCTGACTAGAAGGCTGTTTCAGTAGTCCAGGTGAGAGGAGATGAGGATTGGTGCTAAGCACTGGGGATAGATACAAAGATAAAAACAAGTCTTTCCCTCTCCAAGGAGCTTACATTACACTGGGAGGAGAGGGATATAACATACACAAGTAATGCAAAGCTATACAGACAGACACAGTCACACACACACACACACAAACACACACACACACACACACACATTGTGTTATTAACCAGGGGTGGGAGGGAGGGTGTGGGGTAAGGAAAGTCCTGGTGCAGGAGGTCACATAAGCTTTGCTTGTGGAAGACTACATATAATTGAAGCTGGTCAACTATAAAGACCAGGAAAAGAGAAAAATAAAGCAAGAGCAGTGTTGATAGACTGGGAGAACAAAGAGGAACAAAGGCCAGTGAGAAAAAAAATAAAAGTTTTGGTGGAACGGCCTGCACTGTTAAGAGTGATCAGGGAAGCTATATCTTCTGGAGGCGACTAAGGCTTTTTGAGTATCAGATGGAAGACTACAAAATAAAGATATCTAGGATGAAGGGGAGTATGTTAACACTAGATCAGGGTTTCTGGAGAGCAGAAGAGAACATGGACTGTGGAGGGGCAGAGAGATAAGCATGAGAGGACACAGATAAACCACAGGGGGAAAGGATTTTTGACTCAGCAAAACTGATAGGGATGTAGTTGCATGGAAAAATTTATCAACATATAGACAATAGTTATGTAAAGACAAGCAAAGGCTAACTCCTCTGATTCCACTGATTTGATGGAAATTATAGAAGCACAGTTAATTTTAAGTGACATGTATAGTCAACGCCTCATCTGGGTCAATGATAAACAATGCAACAAGAAGTTGGAATATAAATGAGCTAATCAGGATGTTCAAATGAGACTTCAAGGTTGGAAAGACCCCAGGATGAGTAAAATTAAGCTTTTGGGAAGTTGGAAAACGTAACAAGAAAATTCTACTAAAACCTGAAAACGACTCACGAGTACACTCTCATACAGTACGTTATGTGAAGAACACTTCATGAATAAAATTGTGACTAGTAAGGAAGAGTACAGAGTAGACACTACATGGATGGCAGAGTTCCAGAAGGCATCTGCTGATGGCTCTGTAGTTCCAAGATTAGACTGTTCTCACACTGAAAAGGCTTTCCACGAGTCAGTCCACACATCAAAAAGTCATATCCATTTACTTCCACACCTTATATTTCATTCCTCCTTCAGTGATGATCCAAATCTGTATTCCTAGATTTCTACAGAATAGGGACCAAATGACAGTTTGATTGTCAGTAAACTTGGCAAATCCAGTAGCTGAGGCAATGTGGTATACAAAAAATTAAAAGTTAGAGAGGAGAAGTGGTTCACATCCCAGCTCTGACATTTTCTAGGGGAGTGGTTATGGGCTGATCACATTCATGTTTGTGTGTTGTAGTTTCTATGTCTGACAAAAGTGGATAATAATGTTTATGTTGCCTACCTTACAGAGCTGTAATGGAGGGAAGTGCTTTGTATACATTAAAAGGATACATGATTTTTCAGACTGCCATCTAGTTTTTCCACTACTGAGAGCTTTTTTTAATGTCTATGTGAAAGGCTATATTTTCATGCATGAAATAACTATAGCATGAACAGCTGAGTGATGCTAGGGGGTCCTGGCTATGAGGGCAGCTATAATGAAAGGATTGACAGTGCTTAATTTTACACATGTAGATACGGTAAAAAAAAAGATATTAAAAAAACAACTTTAAAGGAATTTGGAGTCTCATAGAAAACTAGGCAGATTGGAATGTGGTCTTCCTCTTTAAGCCAAACATTAACTTCCAGGGGAGAAGACAAAGCCTCTTTGGCATTCTGATTGTCTCAAAAGGACTGATGCTATTTGAAACTACTTTTAGTTTCCCATTGATATTACAATTATCAGAACCTGCTTGGAAAATGCTATGTTCGACACTGTAACTGCACCTACTGTGAAGGAAGTGCCAAAGCTTCTTGATGCTCTTAAAAGAATAGATAAGGAGCAAGTAACGAACACTAGGTCTTTTATGCCCCTTAAAAAGTACAAGTGTTTTGTAGGATAAAGTCATTAAATATGAGTATCTTAAGAAACAGATACCAACATGAATACCTTCAGAGATACCTTAAGAAGCAGATGCCAATATTTCAGTCATACATCCTTATAGCTACTATCTGATTTTCAGATAATATTGCAAGACAGAAAATAAAGCATTGAGGATATAGTTGTTTGCTCTCCTCACTGTTATGTATAGCTTGATTTCACATGCTGTTGATCTCAATTTGTCTTTCATGGTTTTCCTGGTAATGCTACTAGCTGACAATGCATTCTAGAACCTTATTATGTAGAATAGTAACAGCACCGCAAAGATTTCCAAGATGTTTGAAAGTATATTTAATCAATTAATTAACAGCATTTACCAAGTATCCATTATGTGCAAGCATTGTACTAAGTGCTTGAGATACCAAAACAATCCTTGCTCTCAAGAAGCCTACACTCTAATTGGGAAGACAACATAATTCACAACATACATAATAAATACAGAATTGATGGAACTTAACCTTAGAGCAGACAGCACTGGCAGCTGGGGAGAAAACATTTTACATTCTACAACATACTTTGTTCTATAGGGTTATGTTCTACAAGGTGTAGAAATCAAGGTATGCAAAATAAGGGCAACAGTCTATTCCAAATTTAATGGCACATTATTCAGCTGAGCAGAATGTACACTCCTTGAGGGCAAGTTCTAGTTTGTTTTTGTCCTGGTATCTTCATTGCCTAACATAGTAACTTGCCAGAATAGGCAGACTCTTAAACATTAACTAAATTTAGTGGGCTGATAGATTTCTCCACCAAAAGTTAGACAACATCTGTAAGCATTAAGAATAATTTTTAAATCTCTTTTCTCATTGGAAAGTTAAGCCATACAATTCATCTTTGCTTTTATTGCAAAATTACTACACATTCAAAGTGGTTCTGAACACTATCTACTGCTTGAGAAAGTTGGTGGTTTAAAGCATCCAAGAGAAAGCTGAATAATTTGCATGTAAAGATTGAAAATAAACCAGGAACAAAAACAATATACAAAGTAATGTTTCTCCACAATTATTAACCCCTTTCTCAAGCCTGATTCTTATCTCTTGATAAGTTGATCTAAGTTAAGCTTCTAACAAGGAAACGGCACAATACATCTGTTTTCTGGACAAAAGCAAATAACTTGGCAAAGAAAATCTTGGCGTATACTTTCCTGAAAGTCTTTATATCCTCAGGACCTAGCAGAGTACCTGGTACCTTAGTAGGTATTTAAATGATACTGTGAAAGGCCTACTGTTTCTGACAGTATTAGCAACTAGCTTGCAAAGTCTTTCCACTTCACCGCTTTTTGAATGTTACCAACTTTTCTAGCTGCAAAATTTCCTGTGAGAGGCTTCAAGCATGTGAGAACAACATTTCTAGACAGCTCCTGAAACCACCTGCAATAGGTGTTCTGAAATTCAGCTCTTTGCTGACGTTGGAGAGATACCTTTTAAAAGAAAGCCTTCCCTTAAAGACGTCTTAGAGGCTCAGTCAATTCTTCATCTCTCACCAACTGGAGTGTTTGGTTTTGTCTTCACCATCATCCTGCCCCATGCCTGGTACCTTCCCCACTCCACCCTTTTCAGTTTCTTTTTATGAACTGTCACCCCCATTAGACTGTAAGATCCTTGAGGGCAGGGACTCTTTCTTTTTTTTCTTATTTGTATCCTCAGCACTTAGCACAGTATCTGGCACATAGTACACACTTAATGTTTATTGTATTGTATCATGTCATGTTATTGCATTACAAATGCTTGAAGGAATCTTAGAAATTTACTGTCATTTACAGATGAAGAAACTGAGTCCCAGAGTGGCTAAGCTGCCCAATGTTACATTGTTAGTTAGTGGAAGGGCTGGTCCTAGGTCTTCAGACCCATCATTCTAGTACTCTGTAGCACAGTGCCTTTCTGTGTTCTATAAGTCTATTTAAAAAAAAAAACCTCCAAATATTAGTAAAACCTGCCAATTAAACACAGAAGGAAAAATCAGCTATATTTTAAAGCTATAATGTATAGATGGTCTAACATTAGTAGCATGATCAAAAGTCAATTAAAGTGAATTTTGCAGTTCTGAAAATACATTTTTTCACAATGAACAAAATTATAATTAAGTATAATCAGGAGATTAATTTCTATAAAGACAGCACTGTGAAGAAAAAGAACTTTGAAAGATTTAACTCTGATCAATGCAATGATCAACCGCAACAGCGGAAGACTGATGGTGAAATATGCTACCCATCTCCCAACAGAGAGGTGACAGATTCTAGGTTCAGAAGGAGACACACATCATTGTCTGACATGGATTTGTTTGCTGAGACTATGCTTATTTGTTACAATGGAGGCATTTTTTTTTCTCAAATGAAGAGGGGAGCTGGATATGTGGGAAGGGTTCTTTTCAAAGAGGATACTCCTTTCTAGCTGTAAGATCTCTCCCTTCCTTCTCCTAAATACTAAAGCCACATTTAGCTGTGGAGCTGAAAAGTTTCATATAAATTCTTCTTATTGGAATTCTTGATTTTAGCCCACAATTATTTCAAATTATTTAAGTAATTGCCTCTGTGAAATCTGAATCAGCTATATCCTGAAAATACAGAATACATAAGAATTAGTGCTTTTGTTAGCTTAGGAAACTCCCTCCACTAGCCATACATTCACCAACACACACCAAAAACTCTTCTGACTTACGAGAGAAATGCTAGGAAATTGAGGCTCATAGGCGTAAGTGACTGCCCAGGGGCATACAGCTAAAAAATTTCAGAAGTGGGGCTTGAACAGAGATCACTTTTTTACTCCAACTCTATCAACACTGCTTCTCTCTGTAGTAAAACTATATCGTTAAAATTATTTAAACTACAACTATTTACAAAAAGTATTCAGCATTGTTTTTGATGGCCAACGAAAATAGTTAAGTATTTTATAGTTAAACCAAGCATCTATCATGCTCTTTCTGCATTAGATATTTCTTTAGAATAACAGTGTTTGCACCTTTCATGTGATGAGTTTTAAACAAATGTGGAATATCTGAATTACATAACACTATACTGGTTGCCAATAATTCCCAGTTTACCAATGAAGAGAGAAGCAGATATAGCTGAACTCAAAAGGACTATGTTGGCAACTGGGCCAGAAAACAAAGTTATTCTCACTTCTATATTAGTTTTATAAACCCTCAAAGCCCTCTGAGCATCCAATGTTATTCTTGTCAGTGCTCTTCAATCAATTGCAGGCATGGGGCTGGACTTGGAATCAAGAAGCTCTATTATTTACTAGCTATTCGCCCATGGGAAAATCACTTAGCATCTCTGAGCCTCAGTTATCTCATCTGTAAGATGGGAATAACAATCCATATAGTATCTGCCTCACAAGATTGTTGTGAAGCTCAAACGAGAATGTATTATATGTATATATGCATATATATACATATGTTTTTCCCCAGAGACATATGTAAATATGTCTACACATACCATATATGCATATATATACACTTAGAAATTTTATGGCAGTTATAATAGTAAAATTAATAATTATAGAAGTTTGATCTAATGACAAGGAAGCCTTCTCATTAGAAAAATAAAACAACTTGGTGAGGTCAAAACCAGAAAGGTCCTATCTATATACACCAAAATATTTGTAGCAGCACTCTTTGTGGCAGCAAAGAACTAGCACTTATAGAGGGGAATGGCTAAACAAATTATGATAAACTAATGTAATGGAATATTATTGTACTATAAGATATGATGCATATGAAGAATTCAGAGAAGCATAGGGAGAACTGATACAGTGTGAAGTAAATTGAAACAGGAAAATAATTCTACACATGAGGTAGTCATTAGATATTATGTGCAACAATGTAAACAGAAAGAACAAAAACTGAACAAAACGGAACACTATAAAATTATAACAAACAATCAAAAAATTCACTGCCCTCCCATTTTTGTGGAGGCAGAAGGCTATGGATGTGGAATATTGTATGAACTGTCAGGGACAGCTGGTTGGTTTTGCTGAAATGCTTTTTTCCTCCCTTTTTCGTTGCTGTTAAAAAGGGATGGCTTGGTGGTAGAAGAAGGGAGAAGGCTATATCTAGAAATCAAAGTGATTTTTTAAAAGTATTAATAAAAATGAAGATTTTTTAAAAAGTATCTAGGAGGTACCAAGGTAACAATCTAGGTATCCAGTTGCTGTTTTTCATTCTCAATTAAAGGCTAGAAAACTCCTTTTCTGATCATACATGGAATCAATAACATCTCTCTTATCTTTTGGAAAGCTATGTGGAACACTAAATGATGTGAGACATGAAGCCAAGAAGACCTGAATTCAAGTCCTACTTCAGGCACTTTCTAGCTATGTGACCCTCAGCAAATTATTTAACCTCTCTCTCTGCCTCTTTTTCCTCATCTATAAAATGGGAACAATAAAAGCACCCAACTCACAGAATTGTTGTGAGGATTATATATGTACAGTGCTTTGAAAATCTTAAAGTGTTATATAAATGCTATTCTTACTATTTTATTACTTGTGGCTATATTACTGTTTTTAACATGGTACAGCCTCACACTTACCATGTGTCATTTTATAAGCATAACAGAACATAGTTAAAGCTACCACACTAAATAGTTTCATCAAAAAATTCATAGGAAGACAGCTCTGAGCTAATATTTTCACCAATTCCAGAATTAAGAGCTTTTTATCAGGTATAGTATGATTTACATGCAGAGAAAGGAGCAATGCTATTAAGATAAAAACAAAATGAAAATAAGAAATTTCTTGAATTAATAGATTTGGGCTATACTTAATTATTGCATTTATGAAATAAACACAAAACTGTAAAAAGTACAAGAAATTCAGGAAATGAAGCACTCTTTTTTGGTATCAATTTTTTTATTTTAATTTTTTATTATTATTTAATATATTTAGTTTTCAGTGTTGATTTTCACAAGAGTTTGAATTACAAATTTTCTCCCCAGTTCTACCCTCCCCCCCCACTCCAAGATGGCATGTATTCTAGTTGCCCTGTTCCCCAGTCAGCCCTCCCTGCTGTCACCCCACTCCCCTCCCATCTCCTTTTCCCTTCCTGTCTTATAGGGCAAGATGAATTTCTATGCCCCATTGCCTGTTTATCTTATTTTCTAGTTGCATGCAAAAACTTTTTTTTTTGTTTTTGAACATCTATTTTTTTTAAAACTTTGAGTTCCAAATTCTCTCTCCTCTTCCCTT
>JAQQSZ010015109.1:0-11358 GCA_028646595.1 Phalanger gymnotis
CCAGATTCAACCTACTGAATTAGATTGAATCTGAGCACCTTCATGGAGGCAAGATAGAGATTATATACACAAAAATTGTGGGAGGGATTGAGGGGTGGTCTAGGGTGACTAGAGGAGGGGTTTAGGGAGGGACTTGAAGAGGAGTCTAAGGAGGAGCTTGATGGGATTGAGATGAGGTCAGACTCCAGGGTGGGAAATAGCTGAAGGCTACATGGAGACATAGGGACACATAGAGGGCTGAGGTAACCGAGCTAGGGTATAGATATTTTGATCAGGATTAAGGGTGGGAAACAGCTGGACAATAGAGGGCTTGGCAAGGTAGGCATTTGGGCATAATAGTTATAGCCTCAGGCCAGATCAAATGGGAAGATTCAAGGAGAGTTCAAGGGTTCAAGGGGTTCCCAGAGACTGTGCCCTCATCATTGGGACCTGTAAATTCTCAGGACTTCCGAAGTGGTATGATCAAAAGACAGATGTTCACTCCTCTCCTCACCTGCGCTCTGGTCCATGAGCAACCACAAGCACTCTTTTCTGCCCTGGAACTGCAAGGAGGGTTCCTTTTCCACAGCTGCCACCAGTTCTGCCACCCCATTGCTCTTCCTTACCCCAGGATCACCACCCAGGACTGCAACTCAGATCAGCCACTTGGTTCTCTCACTGTCTGTAGGCTGAGAGTTCCAGAAGCAGCCCAGCTGGGCCAGTGGCTGCCACCACCCTGGGGTTGGGGCTGGGGCTGAACCATGCTTCTCTCTCATCCAGTAGAGACCTTTCCCATTGTTCTTTGAGGTTTTTTTTGGCGTTTGTGTGTTAAGAAGTCTGGAAATCATTGCAGCTGCCAGGGATTCATTGCCCTGAGGTGTACTCCAGTCCCATCTGTGCCAGTATGGCCCAGGCTGGGCTGGGCTCTGCTCTTAGCATAGTGCTATAGACATTTCCTGTTGACCTTCCAGATTGTCTTGGGCTGGAATTTTGCTTCACTCCATCATTTCGCGGCTTCTGCTGCTCTAGAGTTTGTTTAGATTCATTTTTGCAGGTATTTCAAGGGGCTTGGGGGAAGAGCCCAATCAGGTCCCTGTTTCTACTCTACCATCTTGGCTTGCCCCCCCCCCCACGACCTCGAGGATCCTTCCATCTTGTGATATTACCAATTCTTCATTTAGTTATCAGCTACCACAATTTATCTCCATTACTAGAAAACTAGAAAGTATGTGTTTGTCTTTGTGTGTATTTCAGGAATTTATCCAAAAAAAAATGTGAATCCATTATTCTGTGCATCTTGCTCCAGTGACAAGTAGTCTCTGTAATGAATACAGTTGTCTCCATTAGAATTTATTAGCTGTAATGCGCCTTCCTATGGTTTCCATGAAAATCATAATACCTGAACCATCCCAAAGACAATGGTGATACTTCCAGGAAAGCAATAACTAAAGAATGCACTGCAATTTCTTGGGGAAACATATCTGACTCATGATTCACAGATAAATATAAGCTATGATCTATAAACAAAATTAATAGGAGTAAGTTAATTCAATTCCACTTTTTTGGAGTCTATAACATGTTCAAGGTAGTGTTTTAAAAGGCAGAAATTCAAAGGCAAAATTGAAAGAGTCTCTGCCCTCAAACAGCAGACATTTTAATGGAAGTAATTAGACTTACTTCCAATTGGGATGGGATAATACAATTTTCAGAAATAAAAATGATTGAGGTTGTGAAAAATCTGAGAACTGTCACATAATTCAACTATTATTTATGATACAGATAATTCCCAGATCCAGATAGCTAGTCCTTTTCTATTGCTTGAGGTCAAATTCCATATCCTCAACTAGCCTATGGACATTTTTACCCAGAAGTCCCACCAATAGACCAAATTCCACATATGCAAAGTAGAATTTATTATTTTCTTTTCCTTCTAGTTGTCCTAATTCCATAGAAGATATTACACTTCTTCTATTGTCCTAGGATAACTGTGGAATCATCCTTTTGTCTACTCTTTTGTGCCTCTGCTCACATTCAGTCAGTTGTCAATCTTGTTGGTCCTACTCCTACAACATCTCCCTCATCCTTTCCCTTCTCTCAACTCACACTATTGGGATCCTAGGACATCCTCTCCTTAATCTCACCTAGATTATTTCAGTGGCCTATTAATTGTTCTCCATCTGTTTGATGTCTGCTCAAATCCATTGTTCATCTCACAAACTCATTCTTCCCAAAGCACAGGTCTGATCATATCACTCTTTTCCTCAAGAAGCTTCAGTGATATACAAAGTCTTTCATGGATAGGCTGTAGTGAGGCTGCTTGTGGTCTGCTTACACATTATGGTCTGCTTGCACATTAGTACTTCCAATGTGCTTTACATTTCAGTTGAACTGGAATTTTTTTCTCTGTACATGACGTTCTTGCTTCTACCACCTTGATTTTGCAGAGTTTGTTGTCTTGCCTGAAATTCCTTTCCTCCTCACCTCTGCTCCATGTAATCCTGACTCCCTTCAAGTTTCAACTATCTCATACAAGAAGACTTTCCTTATTATCCCTGCTTCTATTGCCTCCTTCTTTGAAGTCGGTTTTTGTCTGATACACAGAAAGTATTTAATAAATATTTATGTGCTTAAAGCATTAGCAAAAACTCTAAAACCCATTAAATTATATCCATTCCTGCCTTAGGAAAAGGAAATGTAAAGTGATATTCTCTACATTTATGACATTTTTACTGTTATATCTTTCAGGTCCTTTTTTCTTTCCCTCTCTATACACAAGCATACACTCACACATCCCCTCCCACAAAACATATTTACAGTGATATATTTCAGGTATATAATAATAGCATTTGTTCAGGAATTTGTCACACAATTCATTTGCCATTGCAGGAGACAATCTGAAAAATAAATTTATGTTGTGAGGCCATTTTATCTACTAATCATAATTATGTGGTAACAGGTATTAATTGTAGTAGGCTAAAGGTGGTTCTCCAGTTTATACTGGTACCCTTTCCACTAGAGAGAGAATTCATTATTACTCCAAAGGTACCTCTAACTTTCCAAATTTTTGGACCTGGCAATTATTCTCTGTGCTCTGGTGCCCAATCATAGCATGGGAGTGAACCTGAAATCTTGATCATTTTGCTAGGGAAGCACAAACTTTGTCAGGTTCTGTAGAAAGATTTCATGTACCTGTAATACCTATCTCTGGGCTACATTCCCAAACTATGCTTATATTCACAGTTTGTAACTTTGTCCCTAAGGGTGGCCATGATCTCAAGATTCACAGGGTGTCATACTTCACAAAGGGTAGATACTTCCCAAAGCCTCACCTTCTTCTTAGCAGTCCTTCAGTAGAAAACATATGTTCTTAGCAAAGATATCTACTGAAAAAAAACATAATAAGAGTAACTACTAAATATTCTCTCCTATTAACCTGGATCTCATTCAACCATTCTCTCACAAACACTACAGCATCCATGAGAAGAGTGAGTAGAAACTTAGAGTACAATACAGGAAACATGTGGTCAACACAGTACACATGTTATTACAGGTTCCAAAAGGCCTATTTTCATAGGATCCTCATACACCTTCTCCCAGAGTGCATCACTGAGAGGTGGCTGGCTCAGATGAGTTCCCAGTCTTTCCACTTCTCTGTAGCACAATCTTGATTGCCCAGGATAGCTCTCTCTGAATAACATAGCCAACTCTCTTTTCTGAGGCCAGAGATTCTATTCCTTAAGCTGCTTCTAACTTTAAGTGAATACCTCTTTATAACTCTATCAGTGTGAGTTTTGTCTCTTTACTTCCTACTAGATCCATTGTGTTTTCAGAGAAGCATCTTCACTGGATTAGGGCAAAGATGTTCAGTTTTTCAGCCAATGTAACTTTTAAAAATATATTTCTACATTTTAGTTTTACATCACCTATAGTTCCAATTCTCTCTCTCTCTCTTTCTATAATAAAGAATTAAAAGGGGGAAAGCGCAATTCAGCAAAACTAATCAAAATAGTCAAAAAATACTACATTTTTGCAGTGTTCCTAGTATATTTAAAAGAATAATGGTGGGGAGATGTCCTCTCTTTCCTCTTATTTGGGGCCAATTTTGGTTATTATGATTTTTGAAGCATTTGGTTTCAGTAGTTTTACTGTTATTTTTCCATTTACATTGTATTAGCCACTATGTATATAGTCAGGTTCAACATTCATAAATCTGTATCAGTTCATATAAATTTACAGTAATTTTCAAAGAACTTCTGATGAAATATTTAAGTAAGGCAATATTTCCCTCTAGTCCTGGATTGAAATTATTAGAAAAAGATATATACTCAAGATTATGCAAAAATATAATTGAGGCTGTGGTTAGTGAAATTAGAAAAGGATGGCATATCCAGTTTATTTTATTTTCCTCTTGTCTAACTTTAGTTTGATCAAGACTAAAACACATGAATTGTCTGGGATACATGTGATGAATATCCCAAGGTGTGCATGTTTATATGTGTCTCTGCATGTGTGTGTGTATGTATGTGTGTGTATGTGTGTTTGAGGGAAGTAAGATATGACTTTTTCTTTCCAGAAAGTAAATAACACTATCCCTGCCTCATCCTCCTGAGAAAATTGAAAGGGGGAAGTGGATAAGTGGACATGAAACTGATCTTAAGAGGCCTTTCCCAATAGGGTTTCTAAATGCATACATCCTCAGAACAATGTTGTTTTAGATAGAGCTGAGGAAGAATATGTTAGCTGTCTGATAACAGCCTGCCACATTACAAATCTCCACTTGCAAGGTTATACAGGGTGCCTTTAGAAAAAGCTAAATGAATTACCTGAAATAGTATGTTTGTATTCAAAAGGAAATAGCTGGTAGTTTGGGAGTGACAGTCTTTTCTTTTGGTTTCAAAAGGCCCATCGCCATGGTTTACCATTTCATTTGTCGCTAGGAACTGAATGTCTGCACTGCCAAGGTGAATAGAAGATATTCGTAATTGAGAAAGAAAGTAACAGAAAAGAATCTGTGTGAATTATTCACAAGGTCCCTAGTTTTACTATTGCAACATTCATCGATTTTCAGGTTGGTTAAGCTAAAAGCATTTGAAAGTGATGATCCTTAGTTAACTCTTTTTCCTTTTTTCCTCTCAGCCCACTTCACTCAATTTCCCTTTTCTGTTTGTAAGATCAATAGAACATAATTTTTGTGGTGGAAGGAACCTTAGATGTCATCTAGTTCAGCCCCCTAATTTTATGATTGTGAAAAATGGGGTCCAGAGAAATGAACTCACTTTTCCAAAGTGACACAGGTAGTCAAAAATGGGGCTGGGATTTCAATCCAGATTGGGATTTCAATCCAGATCCTATGATTTCAAATCCTATCAACTTTACTGTGAACTCAACAGCTAACCCTTTTGATACCATCCACTCTCTAAATCCAGCACTCTCTTCATTATACTATACCACACTCATTTCCCTTTATATAACTTGGGGAAATCAATTATTTTACTGCAAGCAATTACCTTTGGAGTTATGAAAAAAACGAACAAAAACTTATTTCCCTGTCTTCTGCTTGAGGACAGGCTCTCTCTTTTTTTCAAGGTGACACAATTAATTTAGTGAAATGAATGAAAGAAACAAGCTATCCCTCTGACCAAGGCCCTTCCTTTCTTCATTTTCTGTGTTCATTTTTAGTGTGATCTTATGGAGGCAAAGTTATTGCTACCTCAAATGAAGTTATTCCTCACATTTATTAATACATTTGGTAATAAAGGGAAATGATCCAAAGAAATGATTTTATAAGACAATTTATTGATTTATTATAGACCTTTTCTCAACTAAAGATTTCGAAGTTTCCTCTTGTATTTTGAAATTTCTTCAAGAACATTACTCAAGTAAAATTTGTGGTTTTCTTTAAGAGTTTTTTTCTATTGTTTAAATGATCCTTATTTACAAAACTAAGAGGATCACTTGTAAATGAAAATAGTTGCCTAATTTATCTCATTTAGTAATTCCAGATTTCTGCATTTTTATATGTAACATAAGTAGACTTGAAGTGAGAATGCTAATTTTCTTTTCTGAGACAGATATTTTGAGTTTCGAGTGGCATAGTCTGAAAAATTTTTATGTTAAGTAACTTTTTTTTCAAAAAGAACTTACTATTTCATAAAAATGAACCTTGAGTTAAATAAGCTGGACTATATTTAAAATACATAACACATTTTATATTAACAAATGTTCATTCTTATGAAACTACATTCACCAGATTAAGTCTCTTATTCAGTGAATCTGCCGACTTCTCTTGTCCAGTGTTAATACTAACAAAAAGGGCAAAGTTTTTTAACTACTTGAAGAGGTTGGCATTGAAGAAGGAGGTTCAAATTATGAAATCCAAATATAATAAAAACCTTTTAGAGAATCTTCTTGAAAATAAAGTATATATTGCCTGTTTGTTAGTGTAGGACTGGTTCTAGTGAATAACAAGCAAGTTTTAAAATTTCAGTGTTTTGGCTTTCCTTATTTATCTTAATTACAGCATTATATGTTTGTGTTATTTAATATAATCTATTGTGTTGCTTTTTTCTGTATTATTGTTTGGTTTTTTAAAAAACACAAGGTGTTAGATGATGTATTTAAAATGAAAACCACACACACACACACACACACACACACACACACACACACACACACACACACACACACACACACACACACAGTGGGATTCTGAATGATTTCTGTCTTTGCTCTTAAACTTGAATGGCCTTAAACCTGTTTCAGCTTTAACAATAGAATTTTACTTGGGCAACATTTGCCCACCCTGATGTAACCTTTATTAAATTTAGTGCTTATTAACAGCTGCCTGTTTAAGTTGTTTTTTTTTTTTGTTTTCAGTTCTGTAGTACTAGGATACCCCCTTTTTTTCAAATCAAAGCTCTTCTTCTTATTAAACTGTGTGACTATGGGCCAAAGCAGGCACTTCACCTTCCTGTGATGCATACTCCTCATCTTTAAACTCAAGACTGACTGGGACTAGATTACTTCTAAGACCCCTTCAAGGACTCAACCTATACATTCATGAGACTACTAAAAATAATGAAGAGGAAACTAAATGAATTTGGCTCATGTCTAAAATGTGGTGGGTTTGTACTGCATGAATATAACTAAACTTTTTTTCCAATTCTAAATTGAAGATTCCTCGTGCTTAGTTATAAGGTATAAGAAAGGTGCATATGTGCATGGCTCTATATATGGATCTATATAGTTTATTTCTCAATATATAAGTATATATACATATATCTATATATGCATATGTATTTATATACATATTTGTTTTTATATCTTTTACTCTTATGAATACAAGTGGTATCTATATATCTACCCGTACATACAAATACATAAATAGGTATATACATACATACGTGCGTTTGGGTATGTATATAGATTGCTAAATATGCATATAAGAAAGTTCAAATATATATATAACAGCACATATTTGGAAATGTGCTGAGGGGATATATTTACATATACATATATGTGTGTTTGAATATTTTCAGTAGGATTGCAGAGTTGGAGGTCAGTGAACAGGGACTAAGGCAAAGGGCTGAAAGATGGATTGGTACAGATAAGAAGTAGGAGATTACACCAGGATAAACAGAGTTCAAGAAGAGAGACAAAACATCCAACAGTGGGAAGTATGATGGATTTAAAATCAGAAGACTTGCGTTTGAATCCCACATATTCTATATAACTGTTCCACCTTGGGAAATTCATTTAGACTCTTTTGGCCTCAGTTCTTCATCTTTAAAATTAATGATTTGGACCAAATGACTTCTGGACTTTGTTTTATTTCTTTTTTTTCTAATTAAGATTTTTATTTTTAGTTTACAACACTCAGTTCCACATAACTTTGAGTTCCAGAATTTTTTCTCCCCTCTGCCCTACTCCCTCCACAGGACAGCATGGAATCCAATATATCTTCTACATATAACTTCACATTGAGCTTATTTACACAATAGTCAAGAAGTTGTAAAGAAGAATTATGACTAATGGAATGAATCATGAGAAAGAAGAAACAAAACAAAACAAAATAAAAAACAAAGACAAAAACAAAAGAGAAAAAAAAGGCAAGCATAAAATGTGCCTCAATCTCCATTCAGACTCCATAGTTCTTTCTCTGGTTGTAGATAGCTCTCTCCATCAGGAGTCCTTTGGAGTTGTCTTTGCACCTTGTATTGCTGAGAAGAGTAAAGTCTATCAGGGTTAGTCATCACAGAATTCATATATCTGTGGTTGTGTATAATGTTTGCCTGGTTCTGCTCCACTTGCTCAGCATTATATCATGTAGGTTTTTCCAGGTTATTATGAAGTCTGTATCATCCCCATTTCTTATAACACTGTAGTATTTCATTACCTTCATATGCCACAACATATTCAGCCATTCCCCAATTGATGGGCATCCCCTTGATTTCCAATTCTTTGCTACTACAAAAAGTAACTATAAATATTTTTGTACCTACGAGTCTTTTTCCCACTTGTGTGATCTCTTTGGGATATACCCCTAGAAGTGGTATTGCTGGGTCAAAGGGGATGAACATTTTTATAGCCTTTGATCATAGTTCCAAATTGCTCTCCAGAATCGCTGGATCAGTTCATAACTCCACCAGCAATGTAACAATGTCTCAATTTTCCCACATCCTCTCCAACATTTATCATTTTCCTATTTTGTCATTTTAGCCAATCTGAAAGGAGAGATGTGGTGTCGAAGAGTTGTTTTGATTTGCATTTCTCTAATCAGTAGTGATTTCAAGCATTTTTCCTTATGCCTTTGGATATCTTTAATTTCTTCCTCTGAAAACTCCCTGTTCATATCCTTTGACCATTTCTCAGTTGGGGAATAACCTGTATTGCTATAATTTTGGCTCCATTTCCTGTATATTTTAGAGATGAAGCCTTTATCAGAGATACTAGGTGTAATGATTTTCTCCCAGTTTCCTGCTTCCCTCCTAATCTTTGTTGCATTGGGTTTTTTATACAAAATCATTTTAATTTAACATAATCAAAATTGTCTATTTTGCATTTTGTAATGCTCTCTATCTCTTCTTGTGTCATGAATTCTTTGCTTTTCCATAAATCTGATAGGTAAACTATTCCTTGCTCTCCCAAATTGCTTATAGTATCAGCCGTTATCCCTAAATCGTGAACCCATTTTGACTTTATTTTGGTATATGGTGTAAGATATTGGTCTATGCCCAGTTTCTGCCCTACTATTTTCCAATTTTCCGAGGAGTTTTTGTGAAATAGTGAATTCTTAGCCCAGAAGTTGCATTGTTTGGGTTTATCAAAGAGTAGATTGCTATTGTCATTGACTTCTCTGCCTTGTGTACCTATCCTATTCCACTGATCCAACACTGTTTCTTAGCCAGCACCAGGTAGTTTTGATGACTGCTTCTCGATAGTACAGTTTAATATCTGGTATGGCTAGGCCACCTTCCTGTAGTAAGAAGGCTGAATTTATGATCTCAAAGAGAATCATACATATGTCTGAATGGTTCAGAATCGTTAGATATAAGGAATTCTCTAAGTAGAAGGCAGAAGGATTAAAACATTTACTTAGGCTCCACAGTAACAGATTCACAAACCATCCTCTCCATTTCGACACTTTGATCACAAGCTTCCAGGCCCAATAACTCCGCCTCACAAGAGTAACCAGGAGGCCACAGAAAAGCATAATGGCATTTAACCAAATCATATTTATGCTACCAGTAAGATCACAAACTGCCCTCAAGTTCTTGCTTGGCACTCCTCGGTCCACACACAGGTCGGCTCTACTTTCGGGTGGGCTTTGCTTCCACAGCTCCTGCTTTAGCTTCGGCTTTTTCTTCAGCTTCGGCTGTAGCTGTCTCTGTCGCCATCACCACCACTTCCGCCACAATCTCCAAGCTGTGTTCCAGCTAGCCGACTGCTTCCTCTCTCCTTCAGCTCTTAACTCCTGTCACCAACTGCCTCACCAACTGCCTCTCCAACTGCCTCTCCACTGCCTCTCCAACTGTTAAGCAAGCTCCTCCCACCACAGGCTTCTATTGGCTCCATTTCTAGCCACTTCCCCCAGGATCCTGGGAGGCTCACATCCACATAGGTTCCACACCCAACAGGGCTTTGGGCCTGGTCCAGCATCTAGCAAGGCTCAATGAAATACACTGAGTTACTCAGAGAAAACAAAGACCATTTTGCTTGTCAACACATTCCCTAGCATTTCTTTTCAGTAATTCCCTAGATATTCTAGACCTCTTGTTCTTCCGGATGAATTTTGTTATTATTTTATCCAGCTCTGTAAAATAATTTTTGGAAGTTCGATTGGTATGGCATTGAATAGATAAATTAATTTAGGTAAAATTGTCATTTTTATTATATTAGCTCAGCCTAACCATGAACAACTGATATTTTGCCATTTGATCTGACTTTATTTGCATGAAAAGTGTTTCCTAATTATGTTCATAAAGGCCCTGGGTCTGTCTTGGCAGATAGACTCTCAAATATTTTAGTGTCTACAGTAACTTTGAATGAAATTTCTCTTTCTATCTCTTGCTGTTGGTCTCTGTTAGTAATGTATAGGAATGCTGAAGATTTATGGGGGTTTATTTTATATTCTGGCAACTTTGCAAAAGTTGTTTATTATTGCAAGTAGTTTTTTATTTGATTCTCTAGGATTCTCTAAGTGAATCATAATATCATCTGCAGAAAGTGATAATTTAGTTTCTTCTTTGCCTATTCTAATTCCTTCAATTTCTTTTTCTTCTCTTATTGCTACAGCTAACATTTCTAGTTCAAATTGAATAGCTGGGGTGATAATGGACATCCTTGTTTCACCCCTGATCTTATTGGGAATGCATCTAGCTTATCCCCATTACAAATAATGCTTGTTGATGGTTTTAGATAGATGCCATTTATAATTTTAAGGAAAGCTCAATTTATTCCTATGCTTTCTAGTGGTTCTAATAGGAATGGATGTTGTATTTTGTCAAAGGCTTTTTCTGCATCTATTGAGATGATCATATGGTTTCTGCTAGTTTTGTTGTTGATATGATCAATGATACTGATAGTTTTTCTAATATTGAACCAGCCTTGCATTCCTGGAATAATTCCTACCTGGTCTTAGTGTATTATTCTCGTGATAGGTTCCTGCAATCTATTTGCTGATATTTTATTTAAAATTTTTGTGTCAATATTCATTAGGGAAATTGGTCTATAATTTTCTTTCTCTATTTTGGGTCTTCCAGATTTGGGTATTATTGCCATATTTAGTCATACAAAGAATTTGGTAGTACTCCTTCTCCACTTGTTTTCCCAAATACTCTATAAAGTATAGGAATTAATTGTTCTTTAAATGTTTGATAA
>JAQQSZ010015110.1:0-11358 GCA_028646595.1 Phalanger gymnotis
CTTTTGGAATATCCTATTCCAATTTCTCCTGTCATTTAATGTAGAAGCTGAAATATCCTGCGTGGTCCTAACTGTAGTTCCATGATATTTAAATTGTTTCTTTCTAGCTACTTGCAATATTTTCTCCTTGACCTGGTAGTTCTGGAATTTGGCTATAGTATTTCTTGGAGTTTTCTATTTGGGATCTCTTTCAAGAGGTGATTGATGGATTCTTTCTATGACAATTTTACTCTCTGAATCTAGGACCTCTGGGCAATTTTCCTCAAGGATTTCATGGAAGATACTTTCCAGGCTCATTTTTTCATCATAGCTTTCATGTAGACCAATAATTCTTAGATTTTCTCTTCTGGCTCTATTTTCCAGGTCAGTTGTTTTTCCAATCGCATATTTCACATTTTCTTCTATTTTTTAATTCTTTAGATTTTGTTTGATTGATTCTTGATGTCTCATAGAGTCATTAGCTTCCAATTGCCCAATTCTAGTTTTTAGTGTTTTGTTTTCTTCCTTTATCTTCTCTATATCCTTTCCCATTTGGTTAATTTTACTTTTCAATGAGACATTTTCTACATTTATATTCTGATTCGACCTAACCATTTCACCGATTCTGCTTTTTAAAGGTTTGTTTTCCTCAGTGAATTTTTTTCCATTTTTTTTTTTACCTCCCTAATTTGGTTTTTAATGTCCTTCTTGAGTTCTTCCAGTAATGTTTTTTGGTCTGGAGACCAGTTCATTTTCCCTTTTGAAGTTTCAGATGTAGGTGTAGTGTCCATGCTGTCCTCTTCTGAATTGGTATTTTGATCTTCCCTGTCTCCATAATATGAATCAATTGTCTTTAAAAGCTTCTCACTGTTCTTTTTTGTGGTGTTTTTTTTTTCCTCCTGGTTTCTAAAGTGGATCTCTGCTTCTGGGGCTCTGGGAGTTCTGTCCTAAGTTTCTTGTGTTGGGATCTAGCTTTGTGTGCTATGGCCTCTGGTTTTATGAGTTGTGGGGGAGGGGTGGTCTGGCTGCTGGGAGTCTTCTCTTCCCCAGGACTGTTCTACAGCATGGATGGTCTCAGCTCTTGTCTGTGTTGGTGTCTGCCACTTCCCTTGGCTGTGCAAAGCCACTTCTGGCTTTGATGTTTGTTAGTTCCACCCCCCTGGAGCTTGGTTACTTTTATTGTTCTGCTGAGGTGAGGGCAGCTGGGACACCTCTCTTCCTGCACTAGTCTCCTTCTGCCACCACAAGAAGGGCCCTCTCCCCAATTTCTCTCACTACTGAAGCCCCTGTTTTGGCTCCTATGTTTCTCCTGAGGTAGTATTCTCTGGGTTTATTCAAGGCAGGGATGAGAGCCATTTTGCCTGGGCATCATAGCTCCTGGAAGTTCAAGAAGTGGGGTTTCAAACCTTTAGAGTATGGGTTGGAGGACTTTGGACTAGCTGCTCCCATAGCCACAGGCTCTGTGCTCCAAGAGACTCCTGTCCAGGGCTGAGAGGCCTGGGGCTCAATCACAGCAATAGCCAGCACTTCCACCCTGGGCCTGTTTCTGCTCCGGCATTTCACTCACCCAGCGACCTCCCAGACTGGTGTGCTGACTGGATTCCTTTCCTTTTTCATGTTGTTTTAGTCTGGTACCCTTATGTGTGCCCTCTGCTCCTGCCCCTCTCAGTCTACTAGCAGCTTCTAACTCTCTCAAATCTGCTCAGATTCTCTTTTTTATGTGTATCTGACAGAATTTTTGAAAGAATTCTGGTTGTTTGTTCCTTTCGCAGTGCCATCTTCCTCCCTTTTCAATAAACTACAACAGCTCCTTATCCCCTCCAGTAACAAATTTAAAATCCCATATTTATTGTCCAAATCCCTTTGTAACATAGCTCCGTCCTACATTTGTCATCTTTCTGTACCTTACTCATTCCCACATATTCTGAAATCCAGCAACAAGGCCATCCTTGCTGTTTCTCAAGACACTCCATCTCCCTCTTCTTGAAATTTCCACTGGCTCTCCCTCATTCATAGACTTTTTTCCCTCTTCATCTCTACCTCCTGGCTTGTTTCAAGTCCCAGGTAAAATCTTTTCTTCTACATCAGACTTTTCACAATCCCCCCTTAATGTTAGTTTTTTCTGTCTATTTTTGCTTCCATTCCCAGTAAACTGATCCGTTAGCCATTTCCCATATATTACTTTTGTATTTATTGAATCCCACCTCCCACCACCATTTATAGGATATCAGTTCCTCAGGTCCAGTTTATATTCCTGATAACTAACACAGGGTCTCATATATAGTAAGTGCTTAATAAATTGCATTGAATTGAAATGAAAGAATTTTTTTCTCTTTCTTAAAACAGAATATATATTGAACTTAATTGAAGGGAAGTGGATTCTTCTCTATTTCCTAACATAGTAACAATTAACTTCAAAAAATTAATTCACCATTTCAAAAAATGTTGCTAAAGTTTCACTTTGTCATAATAATTTATTTTTTGTTCAAATAAAAGTGTTTCATATTTTATTTAATTCATTAGATTTCAATTATAAATTTGCTTTCTTCTCATAATTGTACAGGTTTGTTTTTGTAAAATAAATTTTGAAAATCATCTGCTTATTTTTTTAACTATTAAGTTAACTATCAAATTGTCCTCAGCACAGTTCTTCAAAAATTACCTCCAACTAACCATGATTAATTTTCTCCCGATGGCTTTAAAAAGTCAATTAGTTACAGTAAATAGAATAATAAAATCATCACTAAATGTTCTGAAGCAAGTGCAAAATTAATTTCATAAATCAAAATAGATGATTGCTTTAGGATGAATATTATGAATCTTATAAAATGAAACTTAAGTTTATCTGCAAGTTGTAAAGAATACGTATGAAGTATGTACTTTGTATGAGGGGGAAAATGGTCAAATTTACTTTTCCCATCTAGCAATTTTAGTAGAATTGATTTACATCAAGTCTATTCTTTAATATTTAAAAATCACATTTTATTTATAGTTTTATACTTTTAATATCTTAATTGGGAAGAATGAATTTCTTAGATAAGTGGAATTACAATTTCTTTGTGAATGGGAAGTGCTAAATTGCTAACAGTGAACCCAAAAATACTTCATTTCCAGAATCACTCTAATAAGGTACCAGTTTCCAAACACTGACCCCCTATTCATCTTTCCCACCTTATTTCCCTAGATGTTCTCTTTAGGGTTTTCATTGAGCAAAGATTCTGATTTATAAATGTTAATTAATACCTCTAAGTGGTATTGAGTCTAATTTTTTAGCCTGACACTCCAATGGATAATTTTTTTTATGTATAATATGATAATAAGGTAATGTGATAAATAGTTAATTGACAAGTAAATATTAGCTTAAGCACTGCTGTAAAACTTGTAATCACATAAAGCAATACAGCAGCAACCTGAAAAATTACCATTCTTGCACATTTGGGTTTTGACTTGAGCTTGTTTTGACTCCAGCCTGATTGAGAAGGCTGTTCTCTAATCCACAGACTTTTCTGACTTAGTGTACTTTGGTAGATTGTATTCACCTTTTATTTATAATTAATGATAGTGATAATAGCTAGTGTATATTACTTACTTTGTTCTAGGCACTGTGCTTAGTACTTTATAATAGCTATCTCATTTGACCCTCACAACAATCATGGGAGATAGGCACTATCACTATTCCCCCTGCCCCTATTTACATATATGGAAACAGAGGCAGACAGTGGTTAAGTGAATTGTTCAGGGTCACACAGCTAGTAAGTGTATGAGATCACATTTGAACTCAGGTCTTTCTGACTCTAGACCCAATGATCTATACACTGCACCACCAAGCTTCCCCTAGATAAAATCTATCAATGAAATTCAACTATAAACATTCATTAAATGCCCTTTTATGCAAGGAACTCTACTAGATGCTGGGCCACGAAGACAAATGATGAAGTATCCTTTACCTCAAGGAGCTTTCATTCTATTGGGGGAGATATATCATGTACTTAAAAATGAAGTGATTTTAGTAGGGAAGGAGTATTAAAATCTGGGGAAGGGGAGGATCATGAAAGGTTTCCCAGAAGAGATACCACCTAAGCTTAGCCCTGAAGAAAACTAGGAAAGAAGGTAGGAAGGAAGGCTCATTTATATCATGGGGAACAGCTTTTGTTAAACCATAGAGCCAAGATATGACATGTTGAATTCATAGAACAGCTAATACATCAGTTTGGCAGGCACACAGAATGCATAAAAGGAAGTGATATAAAATGTTTTGAAAAGTTATTGTAAGCTAGTTTTTGAACAGCTTTGTATGTCAAATCTCAGGAGCTAATATTTTAGCTTAGGTATGGTAATAGAGAATTATGGAAGATTTTTGAGCAGTAGAGTGATATGGTAAGACTCGTAACTAAGGACTATTAATTTGTCAGTTTTATGGAGAACATTTTGCAGACAGGATACCCATGAAGCAGAGAGACTAATAGGGATTGTATTGAAAAAGTCCAGAAGAGAAATGATCAAGTCCTGAACTAGGGTAGTGGTTGTATGATTATTAGATAGAAATGTGACTTGGTTGTATTCAGGTACCAGCTCCTAATGGCTAGTGAGAGCTGGTTGTTAAGTTTTATGAAAATGCTTGCTTTATAATGAAAAGAAATACTAGGGAAGGTGCCCTAGCCATACCAGATATTAAAATGTATTATAAAGCAGCAATCATCAAAACTACTTAGTACTGGCTAAGAAATAGAGTGGTGGATCAGTGGAATAGGATAGGGACATAAGATGCAATAGTCAATGACTATAGCAATCTACTCTTTGATAAACCCAAAGAATCCAGCTTCTGGGTTAAGAATTCACTATTTCACAAAAACTGTTGGGAAAATTGGAAAATGGTTTGGCAGAAACTGGGCATAGACCAATATCTTACACTGTATACCAAAATAAAGTCAAAATGGGTTCATGATTTAGGAATAAAGGCTGATACCATAAGCAATTTGCAAGAGCAAGGAATAGTTTACCTGTCAGATTTACAGAGAAGGGAAGAATTCATGACCAAATAAGAGATAGAGAACATTACAAATACAAAATGGATAATTTTGATTATGTTAAATTGAAAAGTTTTGGTACAAATAAAGCCAATGCAACAAAGATTAGAAGGGAAGCAGAAAATTAGGAGAAATCTTTGCAACCAGTGTCTCTGATAAAGGCCTCATATCTAAAATATACAGGGAACTGAGTCAAATTTGTAGGAATACCAGTCATTCCCCAATTGAGAAATAGTCAAAGGATATGAACAGGCAGTTTTCAGTATCTGTAGTCCTATGAAACAATGTTCTAAATGACTGTTGATTAGAGAAATGCAAATCAAAACAACTCTTAGGTACCACATTTCTCTTGTCAGATTGGCTAACATGACAAAACAGGAAAATGATAAATGCTGGAGAGAATGTGTGAAAATTGGAACATTGTTACATTGCTGGAGGAGTTGTGAACTGATTCAGCTGTTCTGGAGAGCAATTTGGAACTATGCCCAAAGGGTTATAAATATGTGCCTACCCTTTGACTCAGCAATATTACTTCTAGGCCTGTATCCCAAAGAGATCACACAGGTAGGAAAGGGATCAGAATGTACAAAAATATTTATAGCAGCTCTTTCTGTGGTGGCAAAGAATTGGAAATCAAGGGGATGCCCAACAATTAGGGAGTGGCTAAACAAATTGCGGTATATGAATGTATGGGAATGCCATTGTGCAATAACAATTGAGGAATAGATGGACTTCATTATAACCAGGAAAGACTTATGTGAACTGATTCTGAGTGAAAGAAGCAGAACCAGGAGAACATTATACACGATTACAGACACATGGTATCTGTAAGGACTAACTTTAGTAGACTTTGCTCTTCTCATCAATGCAAGGTTTGAAGACAGCTCCAAAAGTCTCATGATGGAAAAAGCTATGCATATCCAGAGAAAGAATTATGGAGTCTGAATGCAGACTGAGGCAAACTATTTGCTCTCTCTTTTTTTTTCCTTCTTTTTTGGTTTTGTTTCTTCTTTCTCATGATTCATTCCATTGGTTCTAATTCTTCTTTACAACTTGACTAATATGTAAATTTAATATGAAGGTATGTGTAGAACCTATATTAGATTACATGCCATCCAGGGGAAACACAAGGAGAGGAGAGGAGGAAGAGAAAATTTGGAACTCAAAAACTTGTGCAACTGAGTGTTGTAAACTAAAAATAAAAATGAAAATAAAAAATTTTTAAAAAATAAAATGCGTATTTTATTCCACAATTTAAAAATAGAATGAATAAAAATTTTAAAATAAAAAAATCATTGTGAAAATTTACACCTTAGAAACTGGCAAATGCTACAATTTAGGCCTTTAGTATTTTATTGTTTGTTTAGATTTAAGAAAGTGGTAGAGAAATTGTTAATAAGGTAGGTTAAAATTAATTTTTGGGAGAACCACCCCTAGATGTGAGGGTGATAAATGTGCAAGTAGGATTTTTTAGACTTTATGAGATTGCAGGAAACCAGGATAGTGGTAAATGTAGACTTCTGTTTTGGATATTTTTGAATTTTTTTAGGTGGCAAAACCTTGGTTGCAGACAAGTGAAAACATTTAGTTGTCCTGTGTTTTTATATTTTATTTTATTCCATTTCATTTCAAACTCATTGACCAAACAAACATGAATGCTTTTCAGTTGTGTGTTTATTTCTTTCATTTGTTTTCTTTTGTTCCTGCTTTTAGGCATCAGGAACAGGAGTCCCTCCCTCCCTTGCCACCATCTGTCACTTAATCTTTTGCCCTTTAAGATTCTGAGCCTACAGGAATGTCAACTATTTAAGATCACAAAGAACCTGTAAGCAAATGGGAGAACTGTGCGAGGATAGTAGGTCGAATATGTTATTTGTCATGCTCAAAGAAGGCAGCTGGGTGGCACAGCAGACAGAGCGCCAGGCCCTGAAGGCAAGAAGACTCATTTTCCTGAGTTCAAATCTGGCCTCAGACACTTACTAGCTGTATGACCCCGGGCAAGTCCCTTAACCCTCTTTGCCTGTAATATTAATAAAGGTGGGACTTTTTTACTGTATTAAAATAATTAAGTTGGGTGTCTTTGATTGAGTCTTACTAGGTGCTAAACCTCAAGCCCAAAGCCCTATCTACTAGGTGCTTAGCCTATGTGGGCATGAAGCCCTCAGAGTCCTAAGAGAAGTTGCTAAGATCAGATCCAACAATAGGCACCTAAGTTTTGGTCACGCAGATGAAGTTTGATGACTTCTGAAAACTGTATGTAAAGGGAGAACAGAGCTATTTTGCTTGGGCTCTTATTCTTGGCAGTGTGCTGATGTGGAGACTGGGCAGCTGTAGGTTAGGGCCCTCCAACTTGTATACCCAGATGTTTGGACTTTGTTAAGCCCTGGTAACTACGCATTAAGATTTGAATCACACATGTCTGTCTGTTGATGTCTGTAATTTGTTTGTATTTGCTCTGAAGATCAGGATGCTGGCTTTTTTCCCTGAACTAAGTGAATGATATTTTTATGCTGGATTGAAGTAAGATTGTTAGCCTCTTAACGTTGCTTTCCTTAGTAAAACAAAAGAACCTGGGCTTGCAGCATCCTTGTTGTTGGACTTGTGTTGGTTTTTCACCCCCACAGCAGCTGCTAGCAGATTGTTGCAACATTGCCTCAGTTTTCTTATCTGTAAAATGAGCTGGAGAAGGAAATGCAAACCACCCCAGTATCTTTGCCAAGAAGCCCCCAAACAGGGTCAGGAAGAGTCAGACACAACTGCAATGACTCAACAACAAAAACAAATTGTAATAGTAGACTAAAATCAGTGGTACATCAATCGATCAACAAAGGCTTGTAATATCTGCCCTATATCACTGAAATAGAATATTATATTAATGAAATAGGCATGTAATTACAAGAGAACGTTAGCATATGATTTAGTTCTTTTGAAGTAAAAGGGAGTATAGGAACTTTATGGCTATGTGGTTCATGTTTGTTATTTTATGCATAAGTTATCAATGAATATCACCAGATTAAACAGTTATCTGGTGATAGGTGAAAGGCAGATGACTTACAAGGTGGTATGGTATGGTACTAGCAATAGCCTATTGACTCTGGGGTCAGAGGAATTGGATTCATATCTTGCCTTTGGCATTAACTTAAAACCTTCAGAAAGCTTCTCTGGGCCTCAGTTTCTTCATCAATAAAAAGGGGGAATTGGACCAGATGGCTTTCAAGGTCCCTACCAGTTCTTAATCTCTAATTTTATGATTGCATTAAAAAGTCTCACAAGATTAATTATATTATTGTTGTTGTTATTTAGTCTATTAGTCCTTTCCAACCCTTTGTGGTCCTATTTGGATTTTTCTTGGCAAAGATGCTAGAGTGGTTGGCAATTTCCTTTTCCAGCTCATTTTACAGATGAAGAAACTAAGGCAAATAGGATTAAGTGATTTGCCCAGGGTCATATAGCTAGTAAGTGTCCGAGGCCAGATTTGAGCTCAGGTTTCCCTGACTCCAGGCTTGCTGCTCTATCCATTACACATAGCTATTCCTAAGACTGACTATCAAATATCAGACCAAGAATAATAAAACATTTGATATATTAAGGAGAGAACATCAATATCAAAGTTATAGGAGATGTGTTCATATTGAGAAACTAAATTGGCCTGATGTAATAGAAAATATGTAAGTTAAAACACCAACAGAACACTAAAAGACCCCTGAGAAAGGCCTATTTGGTTTGTTGTTGTTAAAACAAAATATCCAATGAAATGGGCACAGTATTAGAATTTCAGACCTGGAAAACATTTGACACCTAGCCCAACCCAGCTCTGAGAGTGGGAATCTCCAGTGTTTATATTAATGTGATGGAAGAAGAATTATATTCTCCACTCAGCTCCTCACAGTTTATGTACAGTTACCCCTTTCACATTGTGACTTTACCCATCATGGTTTCTTGGGTTGGCATAAGAAATTAATTGAGAATTTTTGGGGAGTTTTGTGGAAGCCACAAACAACATGCAAAGGCCAGCACACAGGACATAGCCTATGACCAATACCTAACCCCAATTTTTTTTTCTGCTTCTCAGTTTCAAAAAAAAAATAAAATTAATTAATTTTCATAGTTTTCAACATTCACTTCCATAAGATTTTGAGTTCCAAATCTTCTCCTCCCTCTCCCCTTCCCCCATTCCAAGACAGCATGCAATCTGATATAGGCTCTACATTCATGTTAAACATATTTTCACATTAGTCATGTTTGTAATGAAAAATTAGAACCAATGGGAGAAACCAAAGGAAAGAAGAAACAAAAAAATAGAGAGCAAATAGTATGCTTTGATCTACATTCAGACTTCATAGTAGTTTTTCTGGATGTGGATAGCATTTTCAATCATGAGTTTTTTGGAGCTGTCTTAGATCTCTGCAGTGCTAAGAGGTAAGTCTATCAAAGTTGGTAATTGCACAATATTGTTGTTACTGTGTGCAGTGTTCTTCTGATTCTTCTCACTTCACTCAGCATCAGTTCATGTAAGTCTTTCCAGTTAACCCAAATTTTACAATAGGGTATTATAAACATCCCATTAAAAAATCAGACTTCTTTGGTATGAAAAGAGGGCCAAAAATTTTACACATCTTTTCCATATCTAGGATCCCCCCCCAACCCCATGATGCAGAAGGGATAATTGTAGTTACAAAAACAAGGAATATTTAATAGTGTTAATGAGGGAACAGGGAAGGGGAATAAACATTTATTTAGTTCCCATTATGTCCCAAGGAGTGTGTTCAGTGCTTTCACCCATACTATCTAATTCCATCCTCACAACAACTCTAACACATAATTGCTATTTTGTCCCTATTCAATGGCTGATGCAACTGAAATAAACAGATGTTAAGTGGCTTTTTCAGGCTTATACAGCTAGTGAATGTCTGAAGCCAAATTCGAACTCATGTTCCTGATTCCCAGTGTTCTGTCCACTGTACCACTGCCTCATAAGGAAATATTAATGTTATCCTGTTATAAATCATGAAAGAATTTAAGGGAACCCTGAAACAATTTAAGAGAATCATCTGATTTTATGAGCAAAAACATTTTTTTTTGCAAGATTTTAGATTCTTAAGCCATGGATGAGTTTAGGAGTTCAAGTGATTATAGGCCGAGTAAAGACCAAGTGCAGCCTGTGAAGAAGAAAATTGAAATGGTTGGGTAGAGTAAGAGATTTTCTTTCTACCACAACCCCTCTTCTGGTTTGAAGTGGAACTATTTAACCAATAGGAGACACTGAGACACATACTGCAGACAAACGCAGATACAGAGAAACAGGCACTCAAGTGATGAAACAGTTTGGAAGAGTCGGATTTCTAGCTACCGAGATGAGAGAGAGTGCTATGGACTGAAGGGAGAGTTGGCTTTGGTAATTGAAAGTTGAGTTGATGGAAGCATACCCTTTGAATCCACTTGAGCAAACTGCCAACTATGGACACTTCATACAGTGAGGAGCTTTGTGAAGACTCCACTAGGAAAGAAAGAACTTTTAGTACATAAAAATAGATGTCAAAAATATGGGCCACATGACTCCTAAATTTGGCCCAAACCAGATTAAAATGTAATTGGGAAATATTTAAGAAAATAAATAAAAATACAAAAATTCATAGATGAACTTACATTTTAAGCAAATACAATATGCCATCCATAGAGGACCTTACATATGCTTTAGTGGCCCTTGTTTCTATTTGAAACTACTGACCTGGAGAATCAGAGGAGTGTTGCTTACTTGTGTACCTCATTACCCATTGTAGTCTAAGTTTCTGGCCACTTTTCTCATGTATATATGTATTGTGTTTATTAATGGGAGAGTACATCCCAGGGTTATGGGAAAAGTTATATTGTGTTCTTAGTGATGCCATTTTAGTGTTTTAGTGAATACCTTTACTGATATATATATACTGATTTACTGATATATATATATACTGATTTACTGATATATATATATATATTATATATATAAACAATGGCTGCTAATTATTGAGAAATACATTGCTTGGGGCTTTAACAGTGAGCATGCCCAGGTTATCCTCTACTCATTGAACCTCTTGTAGTCATTGACTGAACTCTCATGTCTGTGTGCAAATTAAGGAAGGAGCTGTTAACAGGAGACACAGCAGAAGTTGCTGAGCACTCTTCATTTCTGTAATTTGCTACTCTGTTAAAATTGTTGGGAACTCCCAGGGCCTATATGAACTTAATTATGAAACACTCTCCACACGAATAAAGTCAGATCTAAATAAATGGAATAATATCAGTTGCTCATGGTTAGGCCGAGCTAATATAATTAAAATGACAATATTACCTAAATTAATCTATCTGTTCA
>JAQQSZ010015111.1:0-11358 GCA_028646595.1 Phalanger gymnotis
TTACCCTACAGGAAAGTCGGGAGGAAGGGGATAAGATAGGGGGGATGATAGAAGGGAGGGCAGATCAGGGGAGGAGGTAATCAAAAGCAAACACTTTTGAAAAGGGACAGGGTCAAGGGAGAAAATCAAATAAAGGGGGACAGGATAGGATAGAGGGAAATATAGTTAGTTTTTCACAACATGACTATTATGGAAGTGTTTTACATAATGATACCTGTGTGGCCTATGTTGAATTGCTTGCTTCCTCAAGGAGGGTGGGTGGGGAGGGAAGAAGGGAGAGATTTGACACTCAAAGTTCTAAAAACAAATGCTCAAAAAATGCATGTTTTTACATTCAACTGGGAAATAAGATATACAGGCAATGGGGTATAGAAATCTATCTTACTCTACAAGAAAGTAAGGGAAAGGAGATAAAGGGGGAGAAGTGGGGTGACAGAAGGGAAGGCAGACTGGGGAAAGGGGCAATCAGAATATATGCCATCTTGGGGTAGGTGGAGGGTAGAAATTGGGAGAAAATTTGTAACTCAAAATCATGTAGAAATCAATGTTGAAAACTAAAAATATGAAATAAGAATTAGAAAAAATAGAAGAGAAAGTGAAACATAAGAAAATCAACAGATTCGGAGAATAGATCAAAAAGAGAAAATATAAAAATAATTGGACTAACTGAAAGTTATGATCAAAAAAAGAATCTTGTTACAATAATACAATAAATAATTAAAGAAAATCATCCTGAAGCATTAGAACAAGGCAGAGAAGTAGAAATAGAAAAGATCCATCAAATACCAGTTAAAAGAGGTCTTATGAGGAAATCTCATTACAAATATCATAATCAAATTCTCAAACCCCTAAGTCAAGGATAAAATATTAAAAAGCATCAAGATTAAAACAATTTAAATATGATGGTGCCACAATTAGAATTACACAAGACCTAGCAGCAGAGACCTTAAAGCACTGCAGGTCTTGGAACATAATATATTGAAGAGTAAAAGACCTGGGGCTCCGGCCAAAAATGTCATACCATTCATATGTCAGCATTATCTTGAATGAAAAAAAATAGACATTTGATAAACTCTCAGACTTTCAAGACTTTGTTTAAAAAACCCTGAACTTAATAGAAGATTCGACATACAAAAACCAAGAGAAACATAAAGTACGTTCCAAGACAGACTATAAGGGATTCGTAAGGACAGACTGTTTACCTTTTATATAATGTAAAATATAAAATGTATGTCTAAGATTCTTATTGATAATTGGCCAGCTCATAAGAAAGAGAGGGGTAAACCTGACTGTGATATGAATTTTAAAAGTAAAACCACTTAGAAACAGCTAAAAAGAGTAGCCGTTTTATACAAATGAGGTGCAAAGGAAGAAAGGATACGGAGGAATTAGATGGGGGAGGAAGGCTGGTAGTTCTGGTAACCTACTTTCATAAGTAATGGGTTTAAGAGGAAACAAAATGTGTGTGTGTGTGTGTGTGTGTGTGTGTGTGTGTGTCTGTGTCTGCATGTATAGTACATATATATTTAGAAGAATATAAAAGTCTTCTAAAGTTAGAAGATATAATATGGTAGGGGTATAGAGAAGGGAGAGAGGACAAGGGAGGGATTTTTAGAGGGGAGAATGAGGAAATAGGTAAAAGGGGGGTATAGAAGGGTGTTTAGATTTATGAGATTGGGAGGATAGGGGATCCTTGGAGGCAGGTAGGCAAGTAATAGGAGGGCAAGGTAGTCAGTAGAAGTAAAGCAGAGGAATCAGGAGGGATAGGAAACAAGAGATATGCAAAAATATAAAAAGAAAGATCAGGAGTAGAGTATGTTTGGGAAAGTATATGTCTATATATGTGTATATATATGTATATATGTATATATATACATATATATATATATATATATATAGCTATACAGAAACATATCTAAACTTTATTGTAGCCTTCGGGGGTGCGGTGGGGGGAGAGGAAAAAGAATAAAGTAAAAAAGTGCACAGCAGAGAACAAAAGAAAACTCACAAGGAAGCAAAGACAGACAATTCTCAACACAAAGTATTTTTTTTATCATATAGACTTTCTTGAAATGAAAATCTATTGTTACATATTTTGAATCCTCTCTTACACTCTGCTATGCACACAAAATGCTTTTTCTCCTTGCTTTGTATTTAAGTTTCAATATTTAAGTTTATGATATGTTTTGTTTCTTTTCTCTGTTCTGTATTTGTGTTTGGACTGTTGAGTCGAAAATAAAATAAAATTTTAAAATAATATTTTATTTCCCATCCAATTTCATGTAAAAACAATTTAACATCTTTTTTTAAAGTATTGATTTCCAAATTCTATCCCTCTGTTCCTCCCCTCTCCCCTCCCTAAAATGGTAAGTGATCTGATATAGATTATACATGTGCAGTCATGTAAAACATTTCCATATTAGTCATTTTGTGCAAGAATACTCAAACAAAAAAGAAAAGATGAAAGAAAGGAAGAAAGAGAAAGGAAGGAAGGGAGGAAGGAAAGAAGAAAAGAAGGAAGCAAGGAATGAAGGAAGTAACAAAGGAAGGAAGGAAGGAAGGAAGGAATAGTATGCCTCAGTCTGTATTCAGACATCAGTTCCTTCCCTGGAAGAGACAGAATTTTTCATCATGAGGCATTTGGGATTGTCTTGGACCATCGGATTGCTGAGAATACTCAAGTCATTCATAGTTCTTCATTGCACGATATTGTTGTTACTGTGTATAATGGTCTCCTGGTTCTGCTCACTTCACTTTTTATCAGTTCATGTAAGTCTTTCCAGGTTTTTCTGACATCATCCTGCTTGTCATTTCTTGTAACACAACAATATTCCATTACAATCATATACCGCAATTTGTTCAGTCATTCCCCAATTGATGGGCATCCCCTCAATTTCCAATTCTTAGCCACCACAAAAACAGCTGCTATAAATAATTTTGTACAAATAGGGTGGACAACCTGTTCTTGACCAGCGATGTTCTCCACAGTATCCTGTACGAGTGGACACCATGTTTCATCTAAGGTAGCCTAAGATCGTATTAGCTTTTTTGACTGTCATGTCATACTGTTTGTTCATTTTTGAACTGGCATTCTATTCACACTATCCATGCCTTTCCCATCTTGTACTCATGAAGCTGATTTTTTGGTCCCAGTTGTAGGATTTTACATGTATCCCTATTAAATTTCATCTTGTTGGATTTGAGCTCTACTTAGAAATACTTCATTAAGGTGTTTGTGTGATTCTTTCCTGAAGCAGCTTACTTTACATTGAGGCAGTTATAATTCTTGGGAATTTTTTTCCTTGCATGTAGAAGAAATTTGCCACTTTACAATTTTTTGTAAAGCTCCTAATGCTGACCCCTGGGGCCAAGCAAAAAACAAGTTCAATACCTCTTACATGTGAAAGCCTATCAAATGTTTGATGACGTATTTCTCCAGGCCAAGCCTCTCCCATTCCCCAGTATGGCATGGTGCTCAATCCTGTCTCTATCCTAGTTGCCCCATTCTGGATACTCTCCAGTTTGTTAATATCTCCACTAAATTGTGGCACCTAAAACCGAACATAGTTGCTTTAAGTTGTCCCTGCAGTATGTGCCATGTAGTTGGTTTTTTTTAAGGCAAATACAGGACAGAATGGAGTTAGTTATGCTAACTCTCAACAGACAATTTTAGCTCTTAAAAATTCTCTTTTAATATAGATATATTTATATGGGAGATGGAATCTTGTAGGCAAAATTACATTAATAATCAAATCAGAACCTTTGGGCTGATTTATCCTATGAACTTCTGCTCATTTGGTACTCCTGCTTTGTGGTTTGCAATTCAGTTCAGTCGAGGAAACGTTTATTGAGCACCTGCTATATGTCAGGCATTGTGCTAGGTTCTTGGGGATGAGAAGACGAAAATAAACAGTCCCTCAACTCAAGAAGTTTATATTCTACTGGAAGTCCCAATCATCTGCTCACCTAATTGTCGTCATTCAGAACCAATGTGTGTCTGTGTAAAAATCTGTTTTTCGTGTACAGGAAGTGAGTGCTACCCGATTACATCTGAGAATGCTTTGCTAATCAGGGTTAAACAGGGTAAAATAGATTCTAGTCTACTAGTTAACAAGAATTTATATAGCTGCAAAACCAAGAATATATATTTTTTATTTGGATCTTGTAATTAATCACCTAAGAGTTGGTGAAGTTTTATTTACATATAATATTATAGCATAAAATATAGCACGTTTTATCTAAAGCAAAATTTACTGTCTCTGGAAAATATAATGATTATTCTCAACATTATGTCTAGTTCTATAATAAAAGCTTTTTTAAGGCAGAGAGCCCCCCACCTTTATTAGTCCACTTTAGCACAAGGACTTTCATTTAGTATAAATAATTGCTGAATGTTCAATGAATGAATAAATAACTGTACTTTTAGCCCTTTACTCTCCTCATTTCTAATTCCGTATCCCCAGTACTTCAAAAATCTTTTTTTTAGATTGGAGCGGACCTGTGATTTCATTAGTATAGGGAACTCCTAGTGAGGAGATTCCATCCACCAATTTCAGGTCAGTACTTTCTCTGCAATTTATTTTTTACAGAGCTACTGAGAGTCCTGTAAAGTCAAGTAAATCAAGACCTTCCAGTCTTAGAGAATTGAGGAAACACTCAGGGAGCTTGAGTGACTTGTCAGGATGTCACAGCTAATATGGGTCAGATACTGGACTTAAGCCCAGGTTTTTCTTACTCTATTATGCCATGCTGCCTTGAATCTATTCTATTTAAAACAAAATAAGTCTTTTCCAACTCCTCTGACAGACCCTGCTTAAACTAGCTCCATCTCCTCTTCCTCACTTCCTTATTTCTGTCTATAGTACCACTATCTTTTTAGTAATGTAGGCTCAAAAATTATGAATCTACTTTGACTTTTCCCATGCCCACAAGATTCATTTCATCCCTAAGACTTCCAAAGTCTTCATCCTTCATGCTCCCATCAGATTAATTTTCCTAAAACACTGTCACCATGACTTCTTAATCAAAAGCCTTTAATGGCTATCCCTTGCCTAACAAAGATTACAAGTTTGAACTTCCTAATTTTCAAAGTTTTTGACATTTGTGACCCAACTCATTTTTGTAGTCTTTTCTCTCTTTATTCTGAACATAAACTAGGTCTGCCAGTCCACAAAGGGTAATCACCTATACCCGCTCACCCCTTGAAGCCTTCTAGCATAGTGCTTGGCACATGTTGAACACTTCATAAATGTTACCAATTTGACGATTGATTGATTGCCTTCAAGGTTTTGCTTGTACTTTTGCCTCTCTCTGAAAAGACATTCGTGGTATTTCCTTCTATCAAAATCATATCTATACTTCAAGGACCAGGTCAAACATTTCTTGTGCCAGATTTTCCCTAATCACTAAAGCAGAAATTATTATTCTGTGCTCTGAGTTCCTACAGTATATTCACTTTTGTTATCTTACCTAAAATGGTATTCTCTCTCTCTCTCTCTCTCTCTCTCTCTCTCTCTCTCTCTCTCTCTCTCTCTCTCTCTCTAAAATAGTATTCTCTTAGGCTACCTTACACTGGAGATGATTTTGTTTGGTTTCTTTTTACCTCTTCCTCACTGGATTGTGAATTCATGGAGGCTAAGGACTATAAGCTATACATTTTTTAGCCTCCATAGCACATAGAACAGTGCTTTGTATTTAATAGACTCTCAATGCACACTTGCTAATGATTAAATGAATGAATAGTAGGATCTATACTAAAACACACCTGATTTCATTTGGTAGTAAAGGTGATGGACCAGATCACTTCAAAAAGACTGTTTTTCTGCAAATGACATTTGTTTCAACATGCTGAAGAAAATGTGCAACCAATTTTCTTAGTAAGTTCTTCCTTCCTTAAATGAGGTATTTGCTTCCTTAAACATAAGTTAAAATGTGATGTCCATATAGTCACCAAACTGCCACAAGCCCCAGGAAGACTGAAGGATACAGACTATTAACTCATGTAAGAGAGAAACTATTGGCACTTTGGTTATTATTAAAGGCTGAGACAGTTAACAGTTTAATAGCAGTTGGTGATCGGGCAAGGTTGCAATTGGGACAACACTTTGAAACATTTTGAATGCTCCCAAGCTGCTCACAGCGGCAGAAGCCCATGTCTTTTCTAATAATACTCTTCTTAATCACTTAGGAGACTATTTCCAAGTGAGAGGTAATGAGGGTATGGAAGAATTTATGTTCATCCATAATAATAGCTAGCATTTATGTGGTGCTTTGAGGTTTGAAAAGTGTTTTGGATATGTTACTTAATTTGGTCATATAAATACGTCACTGGAATAGTGTTTTGTCTCTCCTCTTCAGTTTAACCTGCATATCAGTGCCAGATTATTCTTCTTAAAATAACATACGACTTAAAAGCTCATCATTTATAGGATAGATTCTAAACTTCTGTTAATAAAAGCTCTTGTCTATCAGGTTTTGTTGTCTAAATATAGCCATGGATTCACTGAGATGTTGCCTTGGAGCACTGGCTGTGTCAGCAGTCTGATAGAAATGTGGTCTGGGTATCACATGTTGTCTGGAACATGGACAAATATAAGGTTGTTTGTGGTTGTTTCAGTAGTGAAAGTTACTAATGCCCACGCAAAGAAGAGTAGTAGGAAAAATGTTGGCTTTTATGTTAGTTTGAGGTTTCTGAGTCTGACTAAGTTCTAGCTTAAAACAAACTAAGACAAATCAGCCACTCAGATGAATAAAGAACAATATTGCATCAGGTGCTACTCCTATAGTACTGATGCAACCAGAAAGAATGGACGTTTTAAAAGGTATCATAAAGCTTTTCATCATTTTCTTTCTGAGGAACTTAGCTTAGTTGTCACCTCCTGTGTAAAGTCTTTCCTGATTTCCCTGGGTTTTAGAACTCTCTTCCCACCCACATTATTTTGTCTTAACTTTTATATATTTTGTACTCCTTATCTGAGTACATATTGGATAGTCCCAGTAGAAGATAAACTCCTTGAAGGGATGAATTTTTTTTCCTGTGTATCTCTAGCACCTAGCTGGGCCTTACATGTTGTAATCACTTAATAAATGCTTATTGAATTGAATTGAATCTTCTCTTACATTCTGATGTCAGTCACTCATGTTCTTTGAAGTTCACTTGTGTAGTTTTTGTGTCATGGATCAAATTATACATTGCATTGGGCAAAAAATCCATGCCTATGTTGTGAGATTGTTTCCAATTTTTTTTTGTTCTGGGGGAAAATTGATTATAAGATTGATTTGGGAGTGAAAAATCCTTACAGAAGTAAGTATACCATATCTTGTTCTTTAGGGATGTCTAGGGAGTGGTGATGAAAGGGAGAACCAAAGCCTTTGGGGTGTGAGGGGAATTATATTTAGCACTAACTTAGATGTCTGAACTTTTAGAAAAGGACCATTATTATTAGCATGTTGCCTTGTTGCCAGATGGTTTCATTGCACTGAAAACTTGGCAGCTTGTCTTGGGTCATCTGGCTATCTATTCCAAGTCCTAGTTAAGATACTCAAAGCCATTCACATTTTCTTAATTCAAAATAACCTGGAATCCATATTAAGGTTTAAAAGGTAGACAAGGCAGGCATTCTTCCATGGAAAAGTAGAAAAGGAAACTATTTGTTTTCTTTTTCTAAGTTTCCGCTGCCAAAATTATTTTAAATGCCCCAATATTAGTTTCCTTAAGAATATATGTCTATGTTGTTGTGTGTATATATGTACATATATATATATAATATAATATACACACACGTAAACTACATGCTACCATATGGACAATGGTGGTAGAATAATTTGTTAAATTGACATTTTGGATTCTGGCAATTACAGACTTTTTGTGCTAGAAGGTCTCTTAGAAATTATAGAAGACGATTCATTTGTATGACTTGTGAAAAAACTGAACCCCAAAGAGGTCCATACAAGAAAAAAACTACCTAAAAGTATTAGAAACAGGAAATGTATAAATCGACACAATCTATAAGACATCAGTAGAGAGAAAATCCAAGTTCAATTCACTCAGAAACAGTCTCCAAGTTCCAAAGTATCAACATTAAACAAAAAATCTTGCAAACAGCTAGGAAAAGGTCCATCACATATTAAGGAAAAGTAGACTGAGGTACTCAATACTATTTGTCATCCATGAGAAATGAAATAAAAGGCTGGAATATTATATACCCCCAAATCAAAGCAAATCAATTCCTTCCCACTCACACCCTGAAACAGCATATTTTGCAATGTTGATCTTAACTATCAATGAAAAAAGTATAGATTTTTAGCAGGAAGGTAGAATGTAAATTATCCTTATTGAAGAAAAAGTGAGCAGGTCATTTAAAATACAAATTCATTATTTCAGTTCAGCTAGCATTTCTTAAATGCCTACTAAAAAACACTAAAATGCAGAGTCAAACAACAACAATAGTCATTGACTTTTTTGTATATAAGAAAGATAAAACCAGTCCATATTGTATGAAAAGATCAAAGAGATAAAGTAGTGTTTCCATGCAACAAGTCTAGCAGCTTGTCAAATTCTCTGAGGTTCGTTGAAAGAACAAAGATCATTTTTAGGTGACATCTATAAAAGGGAATAGATTAAAGTGCTCTGAAGGACAGAAAGAGTGAGAACGGGGAAGAATCAAATTAATATTTCTTGGAATAAGATGCCATAGATAAAGATGATTCAAATGAATAAATAGAGAGATGAGCATGGGGAAAGAAAATCCTTAACCACACATATCTGGGCTTGTCAAAGAAAGAAACCTTGTCTAAGTGTGATTAAGAGAACAGAGAGGACATATATGGGTAAGGTCCATGAAGAGGGAGCAAGAAGTATCCTAGAAGAAGAAAGGAAAGTCAGAAGAAGTGAATAGGATGGGAGACTTGTAGAAGGTAGTGGTTCTTGGAGATTATTTAGTCTAATCTGTTTATTCAGTAAATGGGGAGACTGAATCCTGATGCATTGGGAAGTGGCTTGATTCTGGTGATGGGGCCTGAATTTGGCTCAGGTCCTGATTCCAGATCCAGTGTACTTTCCATCTCACCACACCTCTTAATTGAGAATTATTATTTCTGGGAAGAAAGTCTTTAAAACAAAGAAACTGGGAAGTAGGGGAAAATCTAGAACCACAATCTGGGAAAAGAGGGTATCATCTTTCGAAAGTCTCATGTTATGTATGTTTATTAGGAGAATGGTCAAAGTCCATGAAGGAAGAACATAACGTACAGCAGTGATATCAAACTCAAATAGAAAAGGAACCCCGCACCCAAATATTGACTTAGAAAACCGCAAACTAACATTATCTTTGTCGTATCATTATTTATTTTGCTAAACATTTTCCAATTATATTTTAATCTGGATGCACTCAAGAGTTTCACAGGTAGTTGTCCAGAAAGTCTGACATCTTTGGTCTAGAGAACTGAAAGGCAGAAAGATGTAAGGAAGGGGAAGAATAGAATTATGTATTAGGAATTATTAGAAATTAGAAAGGGATTCCTCTGATGAAGCTCATTCAGATATCTAAGCGGGGATAAAGAAAAGGGGGATTTTGAACCATGCTGATATTTGGGTAGAACAAGGGAAGTATATAAAAAAGAGAATAATGATAGAATCAAAGAAGATGTGGCTGGGTTCAGCAGCAGAGGTGAGTAGGTATTTGCGGGAGGAGGAGATGAACCAAATTGTTGAAAGCAAAACAAACCACAGGGACCTAGTGTTTTCTTTTACTTTTACTTTTTCTTTTTAGGGTGGGAAGAAAGGAGGAACTGCTGTGATTAGGGTAGCCTTCTTCCAAATAAAAAGAGGAAAGAAAAAAAAAAGAGGGTCATCGAAGTGCTTTGTATATGTGGAAAAAAGAACAGAAGGCAGGCTAGAAAGAACAGATAAGCAGGCCATCCTTGAAAGTCACATGTTGAATTTATTATATGTTTTAAAGTAAAAACAATCTCTACATAACAGAAAATTGTGATTTCACGCGCACTCTCTTATGTTGTACTATGCGTGTGGAAGATCCAAATTTAAAATTCAAAACAGAGTCCAATAATTTATTGCATACCAGAAATACACTTAGAACATAAAAATACCTACAGAATTAAAATGAGGGTCTAGAATAAAATTATACTTCAGAAAAATAAGAAAAGCAGAAGTTGCAATCATAATTTTTGTTAAGTAAACTGTAAAAAATAGATATTTTCAAGAGAATCAAAAAAGGAAACATATATGCTTTTGGGGTAGGGAATTTGCAGCTTTGAGGCTACATGTGGCCCTCTAGGTCCTTGGGTGTAGCCTTATGACCGAGTCCAAGTTTTATAAAACAAATCCTTTTATCAAAGAAATTTATTCTGTGAAATTTGGATTCAGTCAAAGGGTTGTACTTGAGGACCTAGAGGGCCATGTATGGGGCCTTGAGGTCACAGGTTCCTACCCCTACTAGATTATAAAATGCTCAGCACAGTGCCTAGCACATAGTAAGCACTTGCTGATCGACTGAAACAATTGTTGCTTGTTGATTGGTGGAAACAATTTCAATATTAAATATATCTTCACCAAGTAACATAGCATCTAAGCACCTTAAAGAAAAGTTATTTGAAATGCAGAGATTTGGAAAGTAGCACATTAATCGTTGGTGACTTTAAACATTTCTCCTTCAGAATGATATGAAAGTGTGAGAAACAAGAAAAAGTTATAGATCTGAAAGAATATTGGGAAAGCTAGATTTGGTAGACAATTGTTGAATGGAAATATTAAAACACAAACATATATGCATATTTTTATGCAAGAATAATAGTTTTGTAAAAGTTGATCATATAATAGGACACAAAGAACTCAGTTAAAAGCAGAAAGGCAGGCATTTAAAAATACATCTTGTATAGATAATAAGACCATAAAATGAAGATTTTTTAAAAAGGAACTGGGGGGGGGGTGGAGCCAAGATGGTGGCTGGAAAGAAGGGACTACCATGAGCTCCCCACCAAGTCCCTCTAAAAACCTATAAAAATGGCTCTGAACCAATTCTAGAACTGCAGAACCTACAAAGTGGCAGAGGAAAGCAGGGCTCCAGCCCAGGACAGCCTGGATGGTCTCTGGGTAAGGTCTATCCTGTGTGGAGCTGGGAGCTGAAGCGAGAGGAGATGAGCTGAGCAGAGCCCAGCATGGGCGGCGCGGACCGACCAGACCTCGGACCAACCAGACCAGAAGCCGGGCAGAGTGTGCCCTAGTACCCTGAATCAGTGAGCTGAGGCATTTACCAGACCTCTCAACCCACAAACAGCAAAGACAACAGAGAAGGTTAGTGGGAAAAGCTGCAGGGACAGGGAGTTTGCTGTTCGGCTACC
>JAQQSZ010015112.1:0-11358 GCA_028646595.1 Phalanger gymnotis
TGTGGTGTAGGATATATAAGCCACAAGTATCAAGATTGTTGTTTATTTAAATTGATAATGTTTGGAGAAGCATGGTACAATTATTTAATTGTTGTAATTTGACATTTTCTAAAAAGTTTATTGATGGAGAATTTTGTTTCTATTCTAGTGCCACTAATTCAGAAAAAAAAATTCAAGGTTAAAAGTATTCTAATATAATGTACTCCTCCCCACCAGGAACAGGGAAGTAGTGGTGATTTCTTTCTTAGATTTAAATGTACGTTAAGCTCACACACACTAAAAAAGGATCCTAATAGTATCCGTAATTATTTGAATCAAAGAGACTTTTAACAATCCACACTAGAAAAAAGAAAGCGGATGAAAAAATATATATTTTCCAGACATGTGGATGGTTAGCTTGGTACTTTGTCTATTTCATATCTATCTATCTATCTATCTATCTATCTATCTATCTATCTATCTATCTATCTATCTATCTATCTAATTGCGATTTCTCTAGTGGTTGGAAAAAACTAAAATTCTACTATTTCTTAATTTACTGAGTAGTGCTTTAGGCCCTGAGCAAAATAGAATTGTATAATAATAATATACGGGACTGGCATTTTTTCTTTCATGATATTTCAGAACTGTTACAATGGAAGCTCCACTCTGAAAAAAAAAGAAAAAAAGAGCAAATTAAGGAAATGAATGTTAATTAACGTCATACAGCATATATGTACATATGTATGTATGTATATTTTGGATAGTTATAAAACGGAGACAATGATCTAGGACCAGAGTTAAGAAGAAGCAGAAGAAGGATATTGGGTTCGATTTCTTACGGAAAATTATTCAGTGCTTTTAAGAGTTCTGTGCAGCTTGCTGCTGCAAAAGCCTGTCTCTTAAACCTAATATGTTCCTTGTACAATTATGAATCATGGAGATCTACGATGTCGGAATCATCACAATGGCAGATGGCATAAAGGGAAAATGAAAGACGTGGTTGTAAGCAGCCTGCAATAAATTACCGACAATAACTTGAATTTGAGCAGAGACATAAAATACATCATAAAAGACAAGTGTTGCCCCAAAATGAAGGTACTCTGGTAATGTAAGAACGAGAGTTAATAAATATGCAATCTGAGTACTATATGGGATATCCAGAAATATAAAAGAATCAGAGGTAAGCCTCTTGTTGATCTGATCCTTCATGTCATATTTGAAGATAGATGAAAATAAAAAAGGATTGGAAGATGTAAAAGTGCTTGGAATCTCCTCTGAGGGATGGAATATTCATAAGAATGAAAGAGAATATAGCTTGGTGTGGTGGAAAGAGCACTAACTCAGGGGTTCTGAGTTCAAATCCTGTTTCTGATGCTTACTCTCTCTGTGACCTTTGGCATATAATTTAACCTCCATGGGCCTTAACTTTTTCATCTGTAAAACAAGAAAGTTAGAATAGATGGCCTTTGATGTTTTTTTCTAACTATCTATTCAACTATGATGTTTCAGGACAAAATATTTATCCTAAGGCAATACTAATAGGAATAAGGTTAATCCACCTTAGAGAAGTAGGGTAACACTCGATATAAAAGATAAAGAGAAGAGAGTATAGAAGAGGAGAAGCTTAAGTAGCAATGAAAAAAGCCACTATGGTTTCAGGCTTCATTAAAAGAGAGAAAATATCAAGTATTTGGAATGTGATAGTCCACGGTACTCTCTTTAGGCCACATCTAGAGTATTGTTTCACTTCAGGGATCCTAACTTTGGGAATGTTATTTACAAGCTAAGGAGCAGCTAGCATTGATCAACCAGAATGACAAAAATTCTTGTGATCATGTCATATGAGGACTGATTGAAGGAAATGGGTATGGTTAGCCTGAAGAAGAGAAGATTTAAGGGGACATCATTCAAGTATTTGAAGGATTGTCACATAAAGAAGGAATGAAACTTGATCAGCTTGGCCCTAGAGGGAAAGAACTAGAAGCAATGAGTGAGAGCTGTATAAAGGCAAATTTAGGTTTGATGTTAAAAACAACAGCAACGACAACTTACTAGCAATTAAAGCTGTCCCAAAGTAGAATGGACTGCCCTGGGACGCTGGCTTTTCTCTGTGTCTGGGATTTTCAAGCAAAGGTTAATGACCATTTGCTCAGTGTATTGTAGAGCAGGAGCTCTTAGCCTTTTACAAAAATGTTTTGGCAGTCTGATGAAGTCTATGGTTCCCTTCTCAGAATGTTTGTTACTTACATTAATACTTTTAGGAAATGCTTGTTTTCAGTTAGAGATTATTAAAAGTGAAGATGTAATTTTTCCACATCCAAATTTATGGACTCTTGAAGTCTATCCACAGACACCTTGGACCAAGGTTAAATATTGCTTTAAAGGATAGATAGATAGATAGATAGATAGATAGATAGATAGATAGATAGATAGATAGACAGATAGTGCACTTTATGAGTAGTTACTAAGCACCAGGCATCAAGCTAACAAGCAAGATAGTCCCTGACCTTAATTAAAGAGCTTACATTCTAATGTGGGAAGATAAGCTACTAAATTAAATAGATGTCATCAATTATGTTATTATAACTTAAAACTGTGGTAAGAAATTTGGGACATACTGTGCAAAATAGATCAAGAAAATGAGAGGGGTGGTTTGGGGAATACTCTATGGTGGCCTGAATAAGGACACTCTAAGATGAAGTTTAGCTATTAGAGTCCAGGGTGGTTCTAGGGAATAAGATCAAATTATGGGGAAGGGGAGGAGGCAAAGGACATGGACATGAAGGCTTTAGCAGGAGAAACATGGCCTGGAGATGTAAAGAAGGCCAAGCAGTGAGATGCAGGCCTAAGTATGGCATGTAAGATATGATAAAAACTCAACTATGGGAGCCTAGGGTAGATTTAGGGGTGGAATCTAAGTTTCTAGTACATTAGAGATAGAGATGGATGTTAGAATAGAAATGTCATGGTTGGAGATATGGAGATGATTCTTGTTCGTTTCTGGCCTAGACACTTTCAAAGACCTCTTCCATCTGGGATTCTATGACTCTATGGGCCAAGAAAGACAAAGAACAGACAAAATTCAAACCCCAAACCTATTTCTGACTACCAGAATGATTGGGGTGGGATAATATTTAAGGAGCTGCAAGGAGAAGGGTAAGCAATTTTCTTGTACATCTTCAAAGGCACAGAAAGTACCCGAAGAGTCACTGAATGCATTTTACCTTCAAATCCTTCCCCAAAGGTTGGTTCCTTTTATTTAGAAAACTGGAATGCTATACACTAAAAGGAGCTGCCCACAGGATATGTCCCAGAATCCCACAAAAGTCATGCCTCTGCCATGCAACAGGTCTATATCAAAAAGTCATTTATGTATGTGTGTATGTACAGGTATATATACATACATATATACACATATGCATATTTATATATGTATATGTATAATATGTGTCTATGTATTCTTATCAATTCTTAAAATTGGATTAAGGAAAATATATATTAAAAACACTACAAAAAATTTAGAGTTCAATATAATTGCCAAATAAGGATGATGTGTGTATGGGAAAAGCCTTTGTTCTTTGGGGCTATTACTTACTACTAAAGATGTTATGTTTCTGCAGCTCTCAATATAAATGGCACAGGTTTTCTATACCTCTTAGTATATACTCTATAATCTAGATGACTTTATGTTAAATGGCAAGTCCAGTCCTAGGCCTGGAGGTGGGGAAGAAGGGCTTCATGCCAACATAGACCTTAAATTTATCGAATCTCTGTAGTTGTGCCTCTCATGTGACCATAAATATATATGTGTGTTGGAAAAGTAAGTAGAAGTGCTACTAGGTGATGCAATGGGGAAAGCAAAGGACCTGGAGTCAAGAAGATCCCAATTTAAACCAGGTTTCAGATACTTACTATATGTGTGACCTTGGGTGAGTCATTTAACTGCTGTTTGCCTCTGTTTTCTCAACTGTAAAACAGGTACAATAATAACACCTACTTCTCAAGATATTTAGGAGGATCACATGTGATTGTTTAGCACAGTGCCTGGCACATAAAGGTACATATAAATGCTAGCTGTTATTATCACCAAGAATTTTAAGAAATTGATGCTCATTAAAGGCTTATACAAGGTTCTAATTCTCATAATCACATTTTGCCCAGCCTACTAGATCAGAGGTGCAAAATAAAACAAAAATTAAACCACATTTTGAAAAACACTATGAGGAGTTTTAATTGTGATAAGTTCTTTTTAGCATCCTTTGTCTCGAGCCTTCGGCAGCGGTGCTGCTAAACAGGATGACGACTCTCTGGAAATGATTGCTGTGCTAAATATTTTGGTACTCTAAATGCTAAAAAAAAGACACTCTAGATTATTTTGGAATAATTATTTCTGTCAGTTAGGCACTTCAGTTATTTCACAGCTATATCACATGATGATTCTTCTTGCCAGATATTGGGTTTTTAAATATGTTTTAACACAAAAGGCACTCATCTGAATCTTCAAGCTAAATGGTTCGTGTATGTAGAGTAATAGAGAAATAAAATCATAAAAATGCACTGTGAAACCATGACATCTATATATAGTACATATAGAAATAATTTTAATGTTTAATTAGTTTAATGTTTATTCTTTTAATTTTAATGTTTAATAAGTTTGCTGATGTTAAGGCAGTTCCCCAAGAATATTGACATAATTTAATCATAATCATAGGAGATAGAGGAAATGTTTTAAATCGAGTGTCAGACCAAATGGTCCATGTAAGACAAGGGCTTAGGTATGATAGTCTGTTAGAAAAAAGGGGGAGGCAGTAGTTTCGTGCAGCCTGCTGCATGAAGGTATAGATGAGGCAATGAAACGCAAAAAGACAAAAACATGGGGCTAGGCGAGTGGTATGGTCTGGCTATAGACTGACTTTAATGGGGACAATGGCAATCTTTTATACAGGTTAATTGCTGAATCATCCTGATTTCTCAGAAGAGTCCAAGGAAATATTGGTTAATACATTTTTTTATCTTCTTGTTCCTGGGAACGAGATGCTAGTCTCCTACAGGCTAACCATATTGAAACATTTCAGTTCTTTCCCAGGTGGATAATCAGCTATGAAAGTGGGTTTTCTCTGCCACATCTTCTTATCCTTAGTGTTTGCCTTGCATAGACCTATCCTCAATTGACCCTGCCTTGCAGAGATCTAAGAGGCCTAAACATTAGCCAGGATGTAGCTGGTTCCCTGCAGTTTGGCATACCTCAACACATTGACAACACATTTTCTCCAGTGAATTAACTTAATAGACTTATGTTTAGCTTCTCTATAGCTTCACAGTGGCTGTTTGCCATCTCCCCCCACCCCCTTCAATACATAGATATTTGTTCTGTTTCACTTGGGCTGATATTCTCAGAACAGTGTCTAGACCTTGTTGATTTGCCTTTTATTTCTTTCCCTTTTGTGCCTGCTGCTTTGACTTGCCATTGCTGACTCCCTGCCTACCTCCTCACTCACTCCTCTAGATCTCATCTCACTTACATTAGCTCTTCAATGAAACTCCCATAATGTTCCATTATTATTGCATACATATGGACCTTAAGTCATTTGAGAGTCCGTTGGTAGTGAAGAGATCTTCTCTCCTGTAGGCTTTTTGTCTTAATCACCTCCTAGAGTACAAGCACAGAGGTAATCAGCCTAATTCTCTTTATGCTCAAGAGGAGGGGTCGAAAAGGAGGCAGAGGAAAGAGTAATAAAGTCAAATGAAACAATGTCTGCTGGAAATATTTAATTCAGTAGACTGGCTTAAAATGATGTGGTAGGGGAAAAAAAATCAATGAGAATTAATATGCAAGACTTAAAATTCACTGAGGACACAGATAAAGAAAATTATTTACGAATGGAAATATGTGCCTAATGTATATATGATGAATATCTATATATGATGAAGACAAAATGAAATATGATCAGACTCATGATTGCTTTTAAATGATGAAACCCCTTTACAGACTAATAGGATTGGCATTTTATTTCTTTTGGCTTTCATATATTTACTCTCAATGGATAGAATGCAAGAGGCACATTATATAGGTCAAACACTTCCAAATGTTTCTCAAGTTAACATTAAGGAAAACTGTTAAATAAAACTGTTGCTTGTGGTTTGGTTTTTGATAGTTTGTGTGGTATATTGTGTGCATTCAACTGCAGGTTATTCAGGGCATCAAAACCACGCCTTTCGCTCCATTTTTATGCCCAATCAATTCTAACACAGTGGTCTGAAAATAGTGTATGTTTAAGAAATCCAGATGTCCACATTTGCATGTATAGTGCTTATAAATTGGTGCTTAATAAACATTAGACAAATTGAATTGATATGATTACTTATTACTTTATGATCTTATACCAAAAATGCATAAAACAAAGTAGAACAAGTGTCTCCATGCATGCTGCCTCAGGAAGGAATAGAAGACAGCTGAAGATGCTATGTTTTGTTGAAATACTCAGCATCATATATAGCATAACTATTCCTGTTACAGACTATTCCAGAATTCGAGCCAAGAGCTCTTAAACTGGAGTCTGTGGATAGCTTTCCGTGGGTGAACTTGGGTGCAAAAAATTACACCTTTATTTTTACTGACATTTAACTGAAATTTACTATTTCCTTTATGTTTAAAAAGAAAACCTGTAATGCTGAGAAGAGGCTCATAGGCTTCACCAGATTGCCAAAGGTGTCCATGATATAAAAAAAGATTAAAACCTGACCTAACTTCTTTAAATATTTTCCACTCTTTCCTCTCACTACTGTCCAAAGTTTTCCTTGAATATTTTTCCATCTTGAGTGTCATTTTGAATTCATGATTTATTTATTGAGGCAGGAAAATGACATAGTAGATAAAGTGTTAGGCCTGGAATCAGAAAGTTGAAATCAGACACTTACCTGTTATGAGACCTTGGCAAGTCACTTTACCACTGTCTTCCTCAGTTTTCTCACTTGTAAAATGGAGATAAGAATAGCACCTGCTTCCTAGGATTTTGGTGCAGAACAAATGAAAATATTTACAAAATGCTTAGCACAGTGCCCAGCCCATAGTAAGTGCTATATAAACGCTAAATATAATCATCATCATCATCATCGCAATTATCATTATTTCAATGATCAAGTAAAATCAACAAGCATTTATTAGGCACACCTCAAGATAGCACCTCTGAGAGTTGGAAGGTTAATGGAATATAAGATCTTCCCCTATGTGACCACCTTTGTCCCCTTTTTCCTTGGAACAGGGGCTATGTTCCAGGGTCTAAAGGTACACAAGTATTTCAACCAAGAATGTCTTGCTTCTTTGAGCTCTGGCCCAGAGCTCATAGCTGTGATACATCCTCAGTCACATAAAGCCCATTGGGAGAGGAACTTGCCTAAGAGGAAGCTTGCTTAGGGGTAGCTTGCTAGCAGGAAGGCTTTCACATCTTTCAGTACTAAGCTAATTAGGCATTGAGTCATGAGGGTTGTCATGTCTTCTGGCTCTGAACCTATTAGCCAAATATATATATATATATACATACATATATATATATATCTACATCATCTATATCTATATCTATATCTATCTATATCTATCTCCGTATGTATTCTGAGGTGAGATTTTGCTTTCGGGGCTTGCTCATGAGAAGTACCTTTTGATTTCCTGGACAGGAATCTGGGTAGTCATTTGTTAAAGAGCCCAGCCCCACTACTCAGATGTTGGTGCTCCCCCAATCCGGTGATGTATGTAAATGATAAAGTGTATACCAAGATTACTAGATAGTTGGAGCCCTGTCTATTGGATCTTTGTGTTAATTTCTCCTCTTGTATTTTCTCCACATTCAGGGTGCTGACCTTTCCCCTGAACTAGTAAATGATATCGTTTAATTAAACATAGGATTGTTAACCCCTTTTGAGTTGTCTTTCCTTTAGAAAAGCAGATCAAAGAACCTGTGCTGGCAGACCATCCTAGGTATGCTAGGGTGCTTGCTAATACAAGAGTCTTCCTTTATAAAACCAGACCCCCGTCCCCTTGTTTTGAATTCCTGAAGTGCACACGACTATAGTCTGTAGCAAGTATAGAAGCCAACCCACATTATCATTTGCTCTATGTCATGTCCTCTGATTAGAAGACTAGAAAATGGAGCACTAAACTCCTGGAAAGCCAGTTTTCATGTATAAACAGCAAGACTTGCATTTTGCTGGTCACTTTCCACTTTCTTTCTACAACTCTGCTTGTTTGATGGATACAGCCCAAGATCCCTAGGTGCCAGGTACCCTCTGATGTGCCCCATATTCCCAGATTCCTTCAGCATGTTGTCTTGTCTGATTAGATCGTAAGACCTTGGAGAGAAAGAACTATCTTTCTTTTTCTTATTTATATCCCCCATTCTTAGCACAGTGCCTAGAATATAATAGACACTTAATAAATGGTTATTGAATTGAAATTGAAAGTGTAATCTTTATTCATCTCTTACCCACAATTATTCTCTAGTTGTTTCATATATGCCTTATATTATCAACTAGCCTATAAGCTACTTCGTTTAATTTCCTCACAATTTCTAGTACAATGTAATATGCACAAGAGCCTCACACTTGGTGCTTGTTCAATGAATTAATGGCTTCTCTTTCACACATCTAATGGACTCCCTCGGTGCATTAAAACTGGAGCAGCAATGCAGATAACATGTGTTTGAGACCAGACATTCTACCTTTTTCATTTGGTTCTTTGAACTTCCTTGTCTAGCTGCTTGCCATCTGCTTGCCTATACTCCCTTGCTAATGCAGGTAAAAATCTAGGACAATAAATATCTCATGATAAAAGTCTTCCTGTAACAACAGTTTGCATTAAATGTCCCACTTATTCAAGTAATGGTTAATGAAACAAAATCATACAACCAAAAAAAAGAATTCAGACTGTCCAATGCAGTTTGAGTAATGAAATTGAAGTTATAAAATTCCAAAGGACCAAAAGGTGGGAGAAATAGTTTTGGTTAATATCCTTAAATAACACTGGGAAAATTTGATGATTCTAGGTTGCTATATGGGTCATTGAAAAACCAAGGTATGAAAGTACATTATTCCTCTCTAAAAATTAAAATGTTCCCTAGATTTTATTGTGGATCCTTGACCCAGGGAACCTAGCAGTGCGTGCTGTTCAATGACTGGGAGCCTGGGAGAAGACACAAACCTAACTCTTTTCCCAATAAATGTATGTGGAAATAAAAAGTACCCTCACTGTGAAAACACTCAAATTAAATAAAAATAACTAGAGAAATATCTACATTTTAGAGCAAGTACTGGAAGAAATAAATAAAGTCCTCAGGCAAACAAATTGGACTTAATATTTCACAAAAAGATACAGATGACCTTAAAATAAAGTAAAACCCAGTCATTAATATTCACTATACACATTCTTGTCTGTAGAGTGGGAGGGATTGCTATATCTCCATATCTTTCCACCTGCCAAAAATCCATCTTTTAAGCAGATGGAACATGATGATTTCAGTAAATCAAAATCTTAAGTAACTCCAAGGGCAATGGAAAGGAACATGGTAGGTCTGAGTATCATGCAGTGTCCTACCAATGAGCATTTGCCCACAAGAAGTGGCAGAAAAACCAAGAACATTTATGAACAGAAAAGACCGTTCTTTAGCACGATTGAGGTACAGCAATTGGATAGCCTAATGATAAATCAATATTAAAAGGAAATCAACAAGAAAAATATTGAAGTGATTATATATGCTCCCTACGTTTACATGTGTATGTATATATGTATATGCACATGTATCTGTGTAGTATATGTGTTTATATGTATAAGTGCATAAATGTATGTGTAACAATGTAGGCATGGTATATATATGTATATGTATATATATATACACATGTATAGAGTAAATGTGCTAAAAGTGATGGCAATGTGGAGTTATGGCATTGAGTTCACATGAATCTTGCAAAGCATGTCAAATATGTGCATCACAAATGCTGAAAATTATATTGAAAATTTTATTTGTTATCATTGCAATTAAATAAAATGTTATAGAAAATTTCATTATTTGATGGAGGGGCAGAGCCAAGATGGCTGTAAAAAAATGTTTCTAAACAAATTCTAGAGCGGCAGAACCCACAAAATTGCAGAAGGAAGCAGGTCTCCAGCCCAGCAAAACCTGGATGGTCACTGGGAAGGGTCTATTGCACTGTACAGGGATTGGAGCACAGCACAGCATGGGACCATGCCAGGACCAACCCAACCAGCAGTTGGGCAGAGCAGGCCTTAGGGCCCTGATTCACTGAGTTGTGGCAGTTGCCAGATTTCTCAATCCACAAACAACAAAGACAACAGAGCAGGTTAGTGGGAAAACTGCTGGATCAGAGTGAGAGTGGTCAGCTCTAGCCCCAGGGGCAGCAGAGGTGATGTAGCGTAGCAGACTTCAGCATCATGAATCTCCTGTGGCTTCTTCCAGAGCTCCAGCTGCATTTTCTTCCAGCTACAGGCCAACTCAGTGGGAGGAATTAAGCAGGGGATCAGAGCAGGAGTGCAGAGCTTGCTTTGCCCCACTTGGATCTGGGTCACAATCCTCTTTGGTGGTTCTTAAGGGAGGAGGAGCACTGCTGTGGCAGAGCTTCCTGTGTAGAAGTAGCTGTGAAAATAGCAGTTCAAGACCCCTGAAGCTTGGAACAAAGCACTCTCCACTCTGAAGGCAGACATACCCTGACAAAAAGCTCAAGGGTAAAGTAGTTGGCTAGGAACATGAACAGGCAGCAAAAAAAGGACTCAGTGTATTGAATCTTTCTTTGGTGACAAAGAAGATTGAAACATATAGCCAGAAGTCAACAAAGTCAAAGAGCCTACATCAAAAGCCTCCAAGAAAAATATGACTTGGTATAAGGCCATGGAAGAGCCCAAAAAGGATTTGGAAAAGCCTGTAAGAGAAGAAGAGGAAAAACTGGGAAGAGAAATGAGGGTGATGCAAGAAAATCATGAAAAACAAGTCAACAACTTGCTGAAGGAGACCCAAAAAAATACTGAATAAAATAACTCCTTAAAAATAGATTAACCCAAATGGCAAAAGAGCTCCAAAAAGCCAATGAGGAGAAGAATGACTTGAAAGGCAGAATTAGCCAAATGGAAAAGGAGGTCCAAAAGACCACTGAAGAAAATACCACCTTAAAAATTAGATTGGAACAAGTTGAAGCTAGTGACTTTATGAAAAATCAAGAAATTATAAAACAGAACCAAAGGAATGGAAAAAAATAGAAGACAATGTGAAATATCTCATTGGAAAAAAAAAAAAAACCACTTACCTGGATAATAGGTCCAGGAGAGCTAATTTAAAAATTATTGGACTACCTGAAAGCCATGATCAAAAAGAGAAC
>JAQQSZ010015113.1:0-11358 GCA_028646595.1 Phalanger gymnotis
GTTGCCTTAACTCACAGGCTGACTTCATAACTTTTTCCATATAAGTACAGAGCACAGACTGTCCACGAGCACGGACACACGGTCCTGATAGGTTTAGGGGATCGTGCAGGAGCTTGCTTGCCCCCAGAAACAAAGGCTAGTACTGCATAAATATCCTGCTTGCTGTAACAATAAACTGAACCCTTTGACCATCTGCATGTCTCCTGCCTCATCTGTGTGCTGCTCGAGCCAGTTGGTCCGGCACTAGGTTCAGGGACCCCCAAGGGATCCTGGGCGGTTGATGGGTGGTCCTAGGACCCCAACAGGGAAGGTAAAAGGGGATCTTTTTGTCTTGGAATGTTTGTCAGCGCTAAGACAATCAAGAGTCATTGACTTGTATATGGTGGTACTAGGGATTAACTTTCTCACACCCTAAATGGAATTTTTCACCTTCTTTGTTTGAGTGCTTCTCAGCATTGAGGTAATCAAGTGCCCCAGGGCTCTGAGACAGGTATATAAGATCCAAGGTTGGCATTTGACTTTTGGCGTGCATTCATGGAAGGAGTGTCAAGACTCTGGGCAAGCCATAACTGCCCCCCGGCTCTGTAACCCAGATAGATGTTGGTGATTCTCTGGTAACTATGAACTGTTATTTGAATCAGACAAGGTCTGTCTGTTGATGTTTATAATTTGTTTGTATTTGCTTTGAAGTTCAGGGGGCTGATCTTTTCTCCCAGAACTAAGCGAAGGATATGTGTATGTTTGATTAAACAGATTGTTAACACCTTAAAGTTACTTTCCTTAGTAAAGCACATCAAAGAACTTGTGATGGCATCCCTCTGTGTGCTGGTGTATTGGTCTTACACAGCCACAGTAGCAGCTAGCAAAATTGTTGTTACACCAGTTTAATAAAATAGAGATGACAAAAATGTCCCAAACTCAGAAGAGCCAAAATTTTAGGTAATCTAAAGGGTCAGATTTAAATGTATGATGGACACAAGTAGGATGTAGGACATACTTCATATTTTCTGAAAGAATTTTTTAAATTCTTGAAGAAAGTTGACTAAAAGACATCATGAAAGACAACTATAATTGGAAACAGAGACTTACCAATCACATTTCCAGTACGAGGGAAACAGACGGAAAACACTCGCTTGTTCATAGTCTATTCAGGATACAAATGAGATGCCCAACTCCCTTTCCTAGGTGTCCTCCTGTCATATATAAGTATTTTCAAAAATAACACTTAGCTCTGTGTTTATTTTATTCCTCTTATCATTTATACAAGATGGTAAGCTCCCTGAAGGCAGGTTCCATAGAGGTCATTTTTTTCATATTTTATGCCCAGCCATTACCACACTTCCATGTATATAGTAGTTGATGCTTAAGAAATATCAATGTTCAATGAACACTGCTCAACTGTTACACTAGTTTCCACAAAATATTGAGGTTTTTAGAGAGGACTCCTGGAAGATGGTGGAGTAGGTCAGAAAATTCCAAGTTCTCAAGATTTTCCCCCACAAAGGAGTTAAAATAGCACCTTAGGGTAAACAAAATGTGGGTGGAGACAAAGAAGAGTAGGAGCACAACCGGGATCTTCCTAGGATATTTTGAGAAGATCTGAAGAAAACTCCCAGGACTAGGTTTGGTCCCTGCAATGACCAACACCTCCAGTCTCATTTCCATTTTAACAACGAGCAGCAAGCCCTGGGGTTAGTTGGTTTGAGAGGCTGCCTAGGCCCCAGCCACAGGAACTTTCTACCCTGCATAGTGAGGAGAGCTGGGCTCCAGGAAGATTGAGGGAATGTCTACTGTTGAGGAACGTCAGACCCAGCCATGAGACCATTGGTGGTGAGAAGGAACCAGCAGATGTCCAGTGAGTGCCGAAGCAGTGAGGCAGAAAGCCACTGGCTGTTGGCACTTAGAGAAGGTTGGAAGTTTGGGTTTAGATTCAAGCTAGAGGGGAGAACTAAAGATCCAGAGCAATAGGCACCATTTCCCGTACCCCGGGGCTAGAGGTCATTACAAAAATAAAGGTATTACCCCAAAAGATGCACAGGTAAAGGAGAAAGAATCCCATCATAGAAACCTATTACAGGAACAGAGATGACCTGGGTTCATCTTCAGAGGAGGATATTGAAGTAATGAAACCCCTAAAGAGTGATGTCAAATGGTCACCTGCCCAAAAAGAATTTATAACAGATCTTAAAAAAAGACTTTAAAAATCAAATGATGGAAATGGAAGAAAAACTAGAGAAAGAAAGTAAAAATAATCCAAGAAAAGCAGGAAAGTTATGAAAGGAACATCAACCAATTAGAAAAGAAGATCTAGAATCTCCAGGAGAAAAATGACACCTTGAAAATTAGAACTGAGCAAAGTGAAGCCAATGAAATTTTAAAAGATCAAGAAATAATTAAACAAAACATGAATAATGAAAAGATTTCTTGTAAGAAAAACAATGGATTTGGAGAATAGATCAAGAAGAGAACATAGAAAAATAATTGGACTAACTAAAAGTTATGATGAAAAAAAAGAATCTTGATACAATAATACAAAAAATAATTAAAGAATGTTGTCCTGAAGCATTAGAACAGGGCAGGGAAATGACAATAGGAAAAATTCCATCAAATACCACTTAAAAGTATATCACTTAAAAGGAATATCAGAGTCAAATTCTGAAACCCCCAGCTCAAAGATAAAATATTAAAAACATCATGATTAAAACAATTTAAATATGATGGTGCCACAACTAGAATTACACAAAACTTAGCAGCAGAGATATTAAAGGACCGCAGATTTTGGACCACAATATATCGAAGGGTAAAATAATTCTGGCCGAAAATATCATACCCTGCAAATTTAAATATTATTTTGAATGAAAAAAAATGGCCATTTGATAAACTCTCAGACTTTCAAGAGTTTTTTTAAAAATATCCTGAACTTAATAGAAAATTCAACATACAAGAACCAACAGAAATATAAGGTATATACCAAAGACTGACTATAAGGGATTCATAAGGACAGACTGTTTACCTTTACTATAATGTAAAATGTATGTCTAAAATTCTTATTAATAATTGGTGAGCTCATAAGATAGAGGAGGGTAAACCTGACTATGATATGAATTTAAAAAGTAAAACCATATAGAAACAGTTGAAAAGAGTAACTATTTTATACAAATGAGGTGCAAAAGGAAGAAAGGATACAGAGGAATTAGATAGGAGAAGAGGGCTGGCAGTTCTGGTAACCAAAGTAGGGAATGGGTTTAAGAGGGAACAATACATATATATTTAGAAGAGTATAAAAGTCTTGTAAGTTCTGAAGAAATAAAATGGTAGTGGTTTAGAGACTGGGGGAGGAGACAAGGGAGAGATTTTTAGAGGGGAGAATAAGGGAATATTTAAAAGGGAAGTATAGAAGAGTGTTTAGATTTATGGGAATGGGAGGATGGGGAGGGATACTTGGAGGGGTTTAGGCACGTAGTAGGAGGGCAAGAAGTAAAGTAGAGGAATCAGGAGGGATAGGAAACAAGAGACATGCACAAATATAAAAACAAAGTTCAAGAGTAGAGCATATCTTGGAAAGTATATGTCTATATATGTCTATATATATGTATATGTGTATGTATACGTCTATAGCTATAGAGAAATATATCTAAACTTTATTGTAGCCTTTGGGGGTGGAGTGGAGGGAGGAAAAAAAGAACAAAGTAAAAAATTGCACAGCAGAGAACAAAAGAAAACTCACAAGGAAGCAAAGAATAGATAGACAATTCTCAACACAATATGTATTATTTATCATAAAGGCTTCCTTGAAATGAAAATCTATTGTTATGTATTTTGAATCCTCTCTTATGTTCTGCTATGCATGTGACATGTGTTTTTTTTTCCTTCTTACTTTGTATTCGAGTTTCAATATATAAGTTTATGACATGTTTTGTTCCTTTTCTCTATTCTGTATTTGTGTTCTAGCTTCTGAGTCTAAAATAATATAAAATTAAAAAAAAATATTTAGGTTTTTGACTGTCTACCACTGGATGTCTATTCAGTGCATTGTACAGATTCTGTTTGGATATCGTATGGCAAGACGTGGACGTACATCACATAGGATAAGAAGACTCTCAATCACTCTTCTCAGTGGCTTTGAACTAGCACTCCCTCATGCCTGGGATCAATTCCCTGTCTATTTCCATCTCCCACAATCTCTCTCTTCTTTTCAGATGCAGCTCAGGCACCATCTTTTACAAGAAGCCTTTTGTTAATCTCCCCCACAACCCCACAAATGCTAGGGCACTCCCACCCAAGCTACCTTCTATTTAACTGTATCATGTGTGTATATTAACTTTATATTCATCTTATTTATATTGTTACATGTACTACTCATCTCCCATTTTAGGATGTAAGTTCTTTGCAAGCATGGATTGTTTTATTCTTGGTACATGTATCCCCAGCATCCAGCACAGTCTGACACTTAGCAGTTCCTTAATAAGTAGTTGTGATGTCAACAAAAGGATTATGATCTGTACTGGTGGAGGAAGTGCCCAAACTAATGAACTTCTGCATTTACTGGACTACTAGAGGCTCACCTGGTAGCATGGAATGAAATGGAAGGACTCGATACAGCTTATAAACCCATGAGAAGGCAGTTACAATTATATAGGTATAAAGCAGTAAGAGCCACGCCTAAGATGATGGTAGTGGGAATCAAGAGCAAGAGGATATTTTTAATGGCTGCTTTTGTTCACTATTACTGCATCCGCAGGGGCTTACTTTGCCAGGCAATACATTGAATTTGCTTCCATAGGGTTAGTCTAACAATAAATATGCTCTATCCTCAGACTTTCTAGAGATAGAAAGTGGATATTTGAGAGAACTATTGAGAACATATATATTAAAATAAATAAATGGAGTTGGATGTTAAAGGGGCTCCATATGATCCGGATAAGGTGACAACAGATAATGCCTTTCATTTTCTTCTCATTAAACATAATTCTCAAGGAGAATTAAATGACTTTATGTGTTGTCCAGTTAACTCCCAGAGGAATGAGCTAAACCTTTGGGGCTCTCCATTTTTCATAATCAGTGATCATGTGATTCTTGCCTATTTGGTGCATGTCTTTCCTAACAATTTCATGTATCAAAAAAAGCAGACATATCTCATTCACAAGAGAGTGATGTATCTCATCAGCACTTGAAGAAGGTGAGGGGAGGGAAGGTGGATGTAAATACATTTGTTCCTATCAACATTGATGTGTATCAGGAACTCTCTGCATGTTGTCATACTTGCTGGTAAAGAAGTGGATGTGGTTTCTGGGTGTGCCCGCAGGGAGTCCTGATCCTGAGGCATCATTTGAAAGCAAATGCAGGAAAGAAAAAGAAACCTCTACAATGTTTTTCAAAGGCAGTTCCATTAGTGCCTGCCCTTCTTGATGGCCCAGGGACCATTGCCCAAAGGACACCAAAGCCTTCAAATCATCCAAAGCAATCACACTTAGCAGCTTTTGGACAGGACAGGAGGTCAGAGCTGTTGCTCCTGTGTGAGGTAGGTGAGGGGTCTCAGGGCCTAGACACCACACAAGGATTCTTATCTCCGCTAACATTTCCCCTCTATTTGGTCACTTTCTTGCTCTCCTGATAACAAAAATAAGGTAAACCCACTCTGTGTTTTTCATCCATTTAAATATGCTTCAATCGTTATTTCCAAAGTTAGAGGAGCTTTATCCTCTTTATCTTCTTCAAATCTGACAAAATTTGTCATCAATCCTTCTGTGAGGAAAGAATTAAGGATAGGGAGAAAGAAAAAATCCAAGAGGCGAAATACTTCTTTTCCTGTCCTTCTACATCTTTTTTGATCCCAACCACCCTGACTATCTTTCCTTTACCTTCTTCCCTCCTTATTGCCTCCTCCCTTCCCCAGAGTGCTAGGGCCAAGCCAAAGAGAGAGGAGAAAAGGTGAGGTGCAGAAGGGAGCTCTAGAGGAGCATGCAGAGCTTTCTGAGACAGTTTTCCATGGATCAGAAGAAGGAGAAAGTCATCAGAGTGCTCAAAAAAAGTGCAGGAATAACCTAGGACATTTGAGTCAACTCCGCATCCTCCATGTCCTCCCTCTACTCACTTCCATCCAACCTCATGCTCTTATGTCCCTTTTTGTCCTCTTAGCTACATCTAAGAGAATCAAGCACTGACAAACCTGAAGGAAGTGCTGACATTTTCTAAAATTCAATTTCAGTTATTTCTCAAATGCAGCCTTATTTTTCATCAGTACAGACTCACTTTCTGTGGTGATGCTTTGGGGACCAAGCTAGTTTGCATGCTACTATAAAGCACAGCCAGCTATTTCTGTGCAATCTTGGACAAGTCAGAGGACCTTTCTGGGCCTCTCTGTCCTTATGTATAAAGTGAAGATCGCAAACTAGCTGATATTTCTGGTCTCTTCCAAACACAAATTCATGACCTTACAATGACCACATGATCTCTAAGGTCTCTTCCAGCCCTGGTACCACAGTTCTAAATCCTATTAGCTTACATTTTATCGAAAAGTCATTTCTAACATCAATGTGAACTCTCTTAAGGACCTTAACAATGCATCGTGTAGTGTGTTTCCATAGATTGGATTCTACTTACCACATGAGCACTGTGGAATCCAGGAAGAGCTTTTTAAAGGCAGGAATAACTACGTGTGGACCATCCAAATCATTTGGAAAAGATAATTTCAATAACCAAATCAGCTGCCCAAGGATCTGCCTTTTGATGGTGTTTTTGTTATTGAATTTTACATTAAAATTCTGTCTTGTTTGTATCCCCCTGGTGACCACAAACCCTTCCCCCACTAGTTAGTATAGCAAATAAGTTTATAAGTAGCCATTATGAAATGACAGAATATATAGCCAGAATATAACACAACAGAAGATTCCATAGGGAAATCTGGAAGTCATGTACAAACTGTCCCAAAGATCAAAGGAATATAATTTGGAAATTTTATCATATATTAATCAGAATTCACATCCTGATAATAGGTACTGAATCAAGTGAATACATCTAGATGATGCTGTCAAGGTTTTTCATCCTATGATATGCAAATCCCAGACAAATTCCAAATGTCTACAGTAAAGACCAGCAGAACATCAAAAAGCTGCTTGTAAGTTTTAGCTGATAAATTTGAAATACTACCAATAACTTCGAGATGATTTCAAATACTAATGAACTAATGCCAAGGAAGCACAGATAGGTCTATTCCCTCAAAGAGCACTATAAAAAGGAGACCTCAAATTCCTGCCCCCAAGTCTCCCTTCTGCCCCCATGTTGTCCATGCTACCTAATGCTCCCAACTTTAATCCATAGTTATACGAGTGACACTCTCTGCCTCTTCCCCTTCCCTATGTACTTTGGCTCCCACACTGTCTTTCTCTGTACTTCTTTCATTATTTGTCTCTGTCTTTACGGGCCTTTTGTCCCCAAATTCCTCATAAATAATTAAATTGTGATTGCCTCCCTGTTTCCTGCTGCCAGTTCTGGTGTTTCCTGGTGAGTACACAAAGAAGCATGTATACCTGTTCCCATTTCATAATTTCATAAATTATAAGCAATTCAAATATGAAATGCTTAAACCTTTTTCCAGTTGAATGTACTTGGCTTTGCTAGAGATTTCATCCCCAGAAATTCTGAAACTATGGAATTCTGTGATGCACCACATGAATGCTGATATGTCAATCACAGAATTATTTGAATGACAATTTAATGATCATGTATTATTTTTTCCCTCCCCTCAGATTCCTAAAGAAAAAGGGAAAGCACTTTAATTCTTAAAGCATAACTATGAAGAGGAAAGAATTGTTGCGTCACTTTCAACTATTAGGGAGAAGTATTTTAAGTCTGAGAACCAATGCCTCAGATTTCCAAGAGAAGCCCTCTTTAGACAAAGAATTTCTTTTCTAAATCAATTCAGTTTCACAGCAGACAATCCTAGACTCAGAGAATGTGAGAGCTACATCAGCATTGTGGATTTAGAGTAGGAAGGGTCCTTAGAGATCCCACAGTTCAACTCCACTTTCCTGAGGGAAATTTGACTTAAGGCCCAGAGAAGGAGTGTGCCCTCTGAGAAGTCACAGGACAAATAGCCAATGGCCTTTTAAAATTACCAATGATGGGTTAATAAATGGCTTTTCTTTGTGCTAGTATCTACCTAAGAAAATTAAAATTAAAATGTGATACTTATATCATTGGAAAATTTTAAATCAACATGAATTAAAACTACTTGCCTTAAAGAGGTATTGTATTCATAAAGATTCAGAAAAATGTCTATATTTTCTCTTAAAATATGAAATGTTGGGGAAAATATCAATATGTAACTGATTAAGAAATATGAGTTATCAAAAGGGGAGAATTGGTAGAAGTGGGAATGACAATTTGCCAGTCAGAAAAGCTCTAGGTTGGGAAAGAAATTCTCTATTCCTGAAATTCAAAATTCAAACACATATTGACATCTCTGCAAAAGCATAATTAAATAAATGCAGAATGGGCAACCCCATGAGGTTTAGACTTCTTGGGAGCACAGGAAGCCATTTCAATATCCATGTCACTTTTGCTACCCCTCCCTGATAATAACAAGAACAACTGAATGTTTGTGTGTGTGTGTGTGTGTGATCTTTGATCTAACATCTCCAACTGTTTTACAAACATCTTAAAAATAATATATCCCAAATCAAACATATTATTTTTCCCTCCACACTTTCTGTTACCTGTTGCTGCAGAGGCCAATAGCATTTTCCAGTCTCTAAGTAACATCCTTGACTATCTCTTAACTTGCCCCAAAATCATATCCAACCTATGGTAGAGGCCAGTCAAATTCACCATTGTTATTTCTGCAATATGTATCCTGCCCTCTTCTGAGCCTGCCACCAGTCTAGTGCACACCCTCTTCACCTCACCTGGATTATTACAATATCCTGTCTGTGGATCTACTTGCCTCAAGCTTCTCCCTACTTCAGTTTATCCTCCATTCATCAAAGTGATTTCTCTAAAATGCAGTTCTGATTATGTTTCTCTCTCTCTCTCTCTCTCTCTCTCTCTCTCTCTCTCACACACACACACACACATACACACACACATTCAGTAAACTTCAGAGGCTCCCTATTGCCTCTAGGATCAAGTCTACAGTTTGATGCTTGAAGCCATTCGAACCTATCCCCCTCCTACCTTTGAAATCTTCTTATGACTTACTCCAGAACATGTACATTTTGAGCCAATGCCACAGGTCTCCTGGCAGTTCCATGAACTCTAACCCTCTAACTCTTGGCTTGAGGGATTTTCTCTGGCTTTCCCCCATGCCTGGAATGCTTTCTCCCCTCCTCTCCACTTACTACTTTCCTTTCAGTCACAACTAAAATCTCATCTTCTGAAGGGAGACTTTCCCCACCCCTCTTACTTTAGTATCTTTCCCTCCCTTCATTATTTCTTATTTACCCTTTTGGAGCTCATTTGCTTGGTTACTGTATCTCTAGGTTGTGACCTCCTTAAGGGCAGAGACTTTTTGCTCTTTTTTGTATCTTTAGTATCTAGCACTGTACCTGACACAGAGAAAGTACTTAACAAATGTTGACTGATTGACTGACTGAGAGAATACTTAGGAAAGTAGAATAGGACTGAGTTGGAAGGAAGCTATAGAAATGAAGACAAATCTCAGTCTCCAGGTCTGACCTCTCCAGAGGTCCAACATTATATTTTTTCATTCAGAGATTGTTTTTGTTACCACTTTGTTCAAAAACTTTCTGTAGATTCTCCTTAGTGGACATACAACTGGCCTTGGGGACTAAGTTTATATCCCACTGATTTTCTGCAAACATGTGAGTCACTTAACACCTAGGAGACTCAGTTTCTTCATCCATAAAATGGTGAAATGAATATCAAAACTTATAGGATTGCTGTGAGTCTCAAATGGTATGATGCATATGAAACACTTTTTATCTATTAAAGTATTATAAGAATGCTAGTCTATTGCTTTATTTTAAATTGTCATAAGCAGTCATTATCAATAGTATTATGTAGTACTATAGTTGGAAGGGAAGGGGGCCTGATATTCCCTTTCCCTCACATACCTCGATGTAGTCCTAGGATGTAATCACAGATTATAGATGTTAATGTGCTAACAGACAGTGAGGCTCAAAAAATTGGCCCCATCCCAGGAGACTTCCCTTTCTCAAGTTCATCTTCTACAAGTCTCTCCTGGTCTCAGGAAGCTGATTTATTCTTCATCTTGTGGTGTTATTTCATTTCAGATTCATTGATGGGACCTGTTCCTCTGCATATAGGGATAAATCCCCAATCATGTTTTATATTTCATTTCACTTCTCATCAACAACACCTTTTCTTGTGATTAGGTCCCTTGTACTAGCTTGCAGGACCAAGGTCAATATTTTGTTTCTCCACTGAAAAAAGGTGATCCAGATAATTACATCTTGTGAACACATTGATAGTTTGTCATCTTACATTACATACTCTACCTGCCTCCACTGGAGGAGAGGGAGAAGGAAGGAGGAGTGAGGACCAAAAGGAGTACTTGAATTGAAATTCTGCCTCAGACACTTTATGTGTGACCCTGAGCAAATCACTTAACTTCTTTCTGTCTCTGTTTCTTCAATGTAAAATGGGAATAATGCTACCTACCTCCTATGGTTGCTTTGAGAAATAAATAATATGTCTGTAAAGCACTTAGCAGACTGCCTGGCACAGAACTGTGCTTAACAAAAGCTTCCTCTCTTTCTCCTTCCCTCTTCCCTCTTCTTCATTGATTTTCCATTGTTGCTTTGGTATACATAACTTCATTTTAATCTCTCTCTCTTGTTCTCCACTTAAACTTGTCAGATGTCAATGATGAGAAACCAAACCACGGTGACAGAGTTCTTCCTTGTAGGATTGACAAATGACCCTGACACCCAAGTTATTCTTTTTGTTTTTCTGCTACTAATGTACCTTTTAAGTATCACTGGAAATCTGACTATCATAATTCTCACCCTGCTGGATTCCCAGCTCCAGACTCCCATGTATTTCTTTCTCCAGAACTTCTCCTTCTTGGAAATCTCCTTTACAACTGTCTTTGTTCCCCAAATGCTAGTGAACATGGGAACCGGGGACAAGACCATTTCCTTTGCTAGATGCTTTACTCAATACTTTTTTGCCATCTTTTTGGGAGCAACTGAGTTTTATCTTTTGGCTGCCATGTCCTATGACCGCTATGTGGCCATCTGTAAGCCCTTGCATTATACAATGGTGATGAACAAGAGACTTTGCCTCCAACTCATCCTCAGCTCCTGGTTGTCTGGCTTCTTGGTTGTTATTGGGCCACATATCATGACTACTATGTTGCCATTCTGTGCATCCAAT